>JAUJYV010002762.1:0-11652 GCA_033995625.1 Ophyiulus pilosus | reverse complement strand
AGGGTCTGGGCTATAATGGACACCGTGTGGACGTGGGGTAGAAGGAGGAGAACAGGGGGGTCTGGGCTAAAATGGACACTGTGTGAACGTGAGGTGGAGGGGGCAGAAGAGGAGGGTCTGGGTTAAAATGGACACTGTGTGAACGTGAGGTGGAGGGGAAATAGAGGGGTGTCTGGGCTAAAATGGACACCGTGTGGACAGGGAGTAGAAGGAGGAGAAGAGGGGGTCTGGGCTAAAATGGACACCGTGTGGACATGGGGTAGAGGGGGTAGAGGGGGAAAGAGGGGGTCTGGGGTAAAATAGACACCGTGTGGACATGGGGTAGAAGGAGGAGAACAGGGGGGTCTGGGCTAAAATGGACATCGTGTGGACAAGGGGAGGGCTGGGTTTGAGGCCCCTTATGACAAATTTTGCAAATTTTATATTGATTCAGTTCTTATACATTAATGAGCAACACGAGCCAATGCAATTTTCTAGCCCAAAATTGAAGTTATGCAAGTACTTTGATAGTTTGCAATATGTATATAGATAATTATACATAGTACGCACTTGCATAACCAGTTTTACGAATCAATTGAGTTTTTTTAAGTACAGGAAGGAAGGAGGATTTTTAAAAAAAACCGTCCACGTGTTTTAAATTAACGATTGAAAGATGTAGCCTTCGCGTCCAATTATCTGGGACCATTTGTGTGGGTATGCTGTGTCCAATTGACGAAGGCCTCAGGCGTGACCTTGTCTACCTGTCTAAACCCCCCAAACCCCCAAACCCCTAAACCCCCCTTTCTTTTAATTTGAATATTTGCTTTTTTTTTTAACAATTGGCCAATTGCTAATTTTGGTATTATTATAAAAGGGGTGTGATTATTAATTTATGGTTCGCAAAATATCTTGTTCGGATAAACCCGGATAATTGCACACCGCTTAATGGCACATATTCTCCATGTCCTTAATTTTTGCCTTAAGTTTTGTATACATGATGTGAACCCGGATAATTGCACACCACTTAATTGCACATATTCTCCATGTCCTTAACTTTTGCCCAAGTTCTGTATACATTATGTGAACCCGGATAATTGCACACCGGATAAATGCACATATTTTACAAGCCCCATGTGCAACTTTTCTATGGAATTGTGACCGGATAATTTCATAAACCGGTTAATTGCACATTTTCTCCATGTCATGAAGTTTTGCCATATGCTTTGTACATGATGTGAACCCGGATAATAGCACACCGCTTAATTGCCCAGACTGGATAATTGCACATATCCTCCATGCTCTGAACGTTTACCTTAGATTTTTCACATGATGTGAACCCGGATAATTGCACACCGAATAATTGCACACACCATATATTTTACAAGCCCCATGTGCAACTTTTGTATGGAATTGTGACCGGATAATTTCATAAACCGGTTAATTGCACATATTCTCCATGTCCTGAAGTTCTGCCCTATGCTTCGTACATGATGTGAACCCGGATAATTGCCCAGACTGGATAATTGCACATATTCTCCATATCCTGAAATTTTGCCTTATATTTTGTACATGATGTAAACCCGGATAATTGCACAGACCGGATAAATGCACACACCACTATTATACAAGCCTCATGTGCAACTTTTGTATGGAAAGTTTTACCTGGTAATTGCATAAACCGGTTAATTGCACATTTTCGGCTTGCAAGGTCACTGTGCAATTAAGCGAGTTCGACTGTATCTCCATATCTTTTTTACTACAATATATGTATTTTGAATTTTAATAATGCTTAAAATATAAGTAATTTGAAAATTCACCATTAACCTCCGACCGAAGAGCCGCATTAATGGTTTTTCCCTTATTATCTAACAAAAAATGGCTAACAGAATTAATGCAATTTTGTACTAAAAAGGCTGTTATAGGCATTTCAAATCACATGCAGTTGTTTTCATTAATCACGCGTGCCACGTACAACTCCCACGTAGAAATCTACATAATTAAACATTTGTAATAAAATAATGACATAAACCGTATAGAATATTAGGCTTGTTAATGAAATATTCAGTTTACGTACGGTAAAAATTTGTCTCGAGTATACAGTTATAAAAAAAATCTTATTCGTCTTTCTAAAATTGCACACTATTCTATAAATAATTATTACACCATTAAAACAACTTGATCGATTGGATAATTTAAGATATATTTACATATAGCGTCCTCGGGCCCTTACTTTTTCTCTTAATCGTAAACGACCTTCCCAAGTCGCTGTCTAGTAAAGCCGGTTTTCACACTTGGCTCACTTTGATCAAATTCGTCTGCTAGCGCACAGTTTTTGGATTCGCGCGCACCTGCGCGCTAAATTCACATATCGTCTGCTAGCATTTCTTTGGCGTACCAAACTCAGTAGCCCCTCGCCCACTTTGCTCACAATGAGTAAAAGAAACTGGCTACGCAACTCAGGTTCGCCCTACTTGGAATATGGCGCTTCTAATAATGCAGAGTAATGTTGAGGTTCAAAATCGTCTGTAGTCGACCTTGGTATCCATAGGGGTGTCGTACTTAGTAGAGCAGCCCGAACCCTCACGGGAAGGGTTTATATTCGGGATATAGAGATGGTCCAGCGTAGGGCAGCCGGATTTGTTAAGGGCAATTAACAACATTCCGCGAGTGTGACAGAAATGCTCCACTCTCTAAATTGGGACACGTTGAACCGTCCAGACGCGAAAAGTTTTCTACGGGGTTATCAGCCTGGGGGTTACTAGTAATAGACATAATAACTCAAATCTATTGACCGAGCTTCATGCCAAGACAGATGTGCTAACTATTGGGCCTTTTTTGCATGCGATTATGAGATGGAATAGCCTTCCTGGCAAATCTCCAAATTTAGCATAAATTCAATCTAGCTATGATGTCTTAAGTCCAGTGGCGGTCCGTAGCCAAAATTAATGGGGCTGATGCTCCAGAAAAATGTGTGCGCATGCCCACAACAGTAAAACGGTCGGCACTGCAGGAGCAACAGTACCGTATTTTACGGACTATAAGACGCTACGGACTATAAGACGCACCTTAATTTTTAAGCAATTTTTTATAGTCCGCAACATTGAAAACCTTACAAGTATAAGACACAGCTGAATTTTGGAGGCAATTTTTTGAAGAAAAAAGTGCATCTTATAATCCGTAAAATACGGTACTCTCCCTCGCAGCCTCTCGTGCAGCTTCCGATGTACGCATGCGCATAGCAGTCAAACTCCGCGCTGCTGGAACTGTGAAGTGCACAGTTCCATACAAAGATTTTTGTATAAACTGGAGGTCCCCCAGTGGGGGATGGCTATTAGTTATATATAGAGAGTTTAAAGAAATAATTAAAGAAAAAAGGACTGGTTGAGTTGTTATATTAAATTGTATCGGTAATATGAAGTGGAAATAGGGGGCGCTGCAGTTCCACAGTAACTATACGCGAGCCGCCACTGCTTAAATCGATACTGACGTAGGAGCATTCTCCTGGAATTGGGTACGACCCCTACATTTTTATTTATTTGCTGACTGTAGGGTACTGAGTTGAATTGAATGGTATACGAAAAATGTCGTATATTTGCATATTACAAAATTAACAAATATATTCATATCGGAAATTGCACTTGCTGTTTATGACATGTTTATCTATAAATGTCCACACTTATTGTTACGTAACCATTTACTCTTATTTTCTTATATATCAAATTTCTGATATAAACAAATATGTCTATATAGCCTTGAAAAAATTTCCTGTTTTCTTCCATACAGCGACATAAATGACACATACTACATAGTATGTTTACAGACATGTGGGGAAAATATCTTTAATAAACAAAAAATGGGACATAATATGGCCATCAATAATTTTTCCACTTATTTGTCTGGCCTACAAACTTGTTTTTATTATTCATTTATTTCTTTTTAATTGAAAAACATCATATGATAACGGTTGATATAAATAGTATCTTGTATCGAGTGTGTTTACAACTGTTTCGTATTTCAATATTTTCGTTCTTGTTTCTGTGCAGATAGCAGGATGTTCAAAAAATTTCATATGTCAAACGAAGTCGTCATGGACAACAAATTGTCTCCCAACTGCGATTATGCAGTGGACATGCAAAGGGTCTACAAATCATACGGTGGAAAAAAAGATGGATTTCCAGTCCTCAAAGGTTTGGACCTCAACGTGCCTTACGGAACCATGTAAGTACATCTCGTTATTTCCGGATAAAAACTGTGCATTTGTAATTCTATATTTTTAATGTACGGTGTAAACTAATCAAGTGACCCCTGATTTGTGATAAAATCAAGATTAGTAGGTTAAATTGCTGCGTATTTGGCTAAAAAAATGTGCAAAACAAGTAATCTAATTGACTTTGAACCTGGCATGATTGTTGGTCCCAGATTGGTTGTTCTAGTATCTCTCAAATCAATCATGGGCCCTACAAGGAAAAAAGGGGCTGACAAGTCACGAGCTTTGGTCACTGGTGGGCCCCATAGGTTAGTTGGATTTCCTAAGCATTTTTATTGAACTGTAGTTCTTCAAGAAGCCAGATGGTCAAGTTTTCGTTTTAAGCGATCGATGGACATTCATGGATTTGTAGATCAATGTTTCCTGTTTCTACGGGAAACAGGAAACATATCCGAAGAATAGCTAGAAACTACTAGGCTTATTATTTCCCATTTAAATACATTTTAATGAAACCTTTGACCAGTGGCAGCTCGTGCATAGGTACTGTGGAACTGCAGCACCCCCTATTTCCACTTCATATTACCGATATAATAAAATGAGTCCTTTTTGTTCTTTAATTATTTCTTTAAACTTGTACTATACTATATAACTAGTAGCCATCCCCCACTGGGGGATCCCCAGTTTATACAAAATCTTTATATGGAACTGCGGGCTTCACAGTTCCAGCAGCGTGGAGTTTGACTGCTATGCGCTCATAGAAAGCTGCACGCGAGGCTGCAAGGGAGAGAGAGCACTGTCGTTCCCACAGCACCCCGCTAATTTTAGCTATGAGCCGCCACTGCCTTTGACTAACTTGGACACATGTACATTACAGTTTTGTTAGGGCTAAAGACCCACAGACCAAAAGTATGAAAGCAGAAGGGACTGAAAAATGAACTCAACAGTTTTGTTTTTCCTTTCCTTTGACATCATCAGGGGAGGGGATTAACTTATCTTATTTGAAGATCAGAGGACCACGTGGTCCTAATCCCCTTTCCAGCTGCAGGCTACAGTGGCACCCTCAATTAACTTGGACATAGCCATACATGTTTTCAGACATCTATGGAAGTTTAAATTATGGACATAATGTTGTATACGAGATGTAATGTGGCCTACTTCATTTCTCGACCCGAATAAGATTTTTTTGTAAATTAAATAAAATATCTAATTATAAACATCGCTATGATGGCAGGAAGCCAATGATGTATGCACGTTTAGCTTTTTTTTAATTTTAAATTGTAATTATCGTTATCAGATGTCAAAAGCATGCAAAAAAAATGTTGGTCACCTCCAAGGTATTGGATAAATTACTCTTCTTTAAGACGCAAATCTTTTTAATTTTAAGTTGTTAATTAATACAAATTATAAGTAGTCTACATTGACATCTGTAGTTCCAGTGCCATTTTTTGATTAAAACAATACAGTACATAAACACGCCTGAACATGTCTGAATACGCCCGAACATGTCTGAACACGCATGAACATGTCTGAATACGCCCGAACATGTCTGAATACGCCCGAACATGTCTGAACACACCCGAACATGTCTGAACATGTTTGCGAATTGCTAACAAATAATTAAAAAATATACAAGAAATACTTATTTCCTGACTGGTTGCTATGGATAATTTTGTGAATTTTTAAAGGATAACTGCTGGGTTGTAAGACAAATCTACTAGCTGTCTATAAACGTTTAGGTCACTCATAATGTATCCGTTTCTGAAACGTTGTTCAGATTACGTTCACGTTTCAGAGAAAAAATACTTTCGGTTATTTTTATTATTATTATTATTTTTGTTGAGATTTACATCTATCTTTCTCAACTATTGCTCACTCAGAATTCCCACTGTGGACTACCTAAGATGACATTGGTTGATAAAAGGGTTTAAATTGAACAAGCAGATGAAGGTCATGCTTAAATTAACATTCCGTAGTGTTGTTGTTTTTTTATATTGTAAAATTTGATAGTTGATATGATAGCAGTAGCTAACAGCAGGTTGATACGCTGTAGATATTCATATAAAATAGTCAAAAAAATTCAAGGAAAAACGATCAAAGTTTGGGGAAAACCTTGAAGTTATCTGGTTTGGTTCTGGGTGTAATCATATGTTAAATTTCACCAAATGACGTCCAGAAATTCTAAGATGAATTTTTACTTTGTTTTTTACTCTGATGTGGGGAAATAATCCTGTTTAAAATACAAAAATATGGTTGTGTAATAGAAACTGACACTAATTCATACGTTTGACCATACACTTTGGTGAAATTCAAGGTTTTTCACATATCAATCTATACCCAAACATCGTATGTGAATTTAACGCGAGTTATAGTTATTTAAAATATAACTTTCAAATGTGTTATTACTTAGCCTATGCACCTTGTTTTTAATTTGCACGTTTCAAGTGTATTTAGACGAAAAAAGATGGACGTCATGTGAAAACAACACAGTATCAAATAACCATTCACGTCACTAATCTCCCAAATAACTGCTTTCAGTAACGTACGAATTAGTGTCAACCTGGATCACATGGAAATAATACCATACACTTTATGTATTTTAAACAGTAGACATAGTATTACATTTACGTCAACTCGTTGGAAGAATTTTTAATTTAACAAAATATAGGGAGAGAGAGAAACCTTGGATTTTTCTCATCTCAACGTGATCTGGTGTTATGTAACATTTAATTGCATATTTAAGATCACAAGTTCTTACAGTGTATTTCATGAATAACTTGAGAGGAACTTATTGAAATTCACCAAATGAAACGAGTTTAATCCAGCATTAAATCGGCAGCACAAACTAGAGAAAACTGAATTCAAACCGCTAAATTTAAAAAAAAAATGGAGGGTAAAAAAGAATAGAGATGGCACAATATTGAAAAAACCAACTAAGGTTTGACCGTCTCGTCTTTGGTTTTAAAAACGAAAAAACAACAAAATTTACTTCAATTTGAGTGTAATTTGTAAATTTAGTTGCTGGCCATTACATCTATTATTTCGATGTGTTAAATTGTGATTTGAAGTTAAATTAAACAAAATTTACATAATGAAATTCTGAATTGTTATGTGGATCAGGTGCATGGTTTTGGTAAGATGGATATTTTCTCTATGTCAGGCTAATTCCCAGCAGTTTATATTAATATATGACGCCAACTCCACGTTTTCTTCAATAGTATATGCCCACAAATGTGTTTTTTGTTACATGTGAGAATGTCATTTATGGACATTTGTGAGAATGTCATTTGTGGACATTTATGAGAAATAGTGAGACAAAAACTAAACCATGTTGCTGATGTAAAAACCGGTCATTACTGAAAGCAAAAAGAATGTCTCGAGTATTTATAATAATATAGATATAAAATTTTTATATATGGGAAATTCCCAAATTTTGGGAAAAGTCATATAGTAGTTGTTAAACGGAAAATACAAGTGCCACCAATGTCAGACAGATCAGAAGTCAAGGTCTGTTTGAAGCTGTAAAGCTATCCCTCCTTATTAGAATCTGAAGATGTTTCTCATTAACATATAACAAGTACCTGAACATGTTTCTTGGTGATCAAGGATGTACATCATCTTCAAAGGGTTTCAAGGTTATCGTTGTAAACAATTCATCAACCAAGAACTTTTACGTATATGAAGGCTATATTTATAGATCAATTACAAAACTGTTTAAAAAGTCAAAAAGTCAAAAAGCAAGCCATCTACCCTATTATCATTCTTTACTTTTTAAATACTAAATTATTGAATTAATTTTTTTACCTATTTTAAGGCCCATTCCTCGCCTTGGGGCCCTGTTTAACGATATACAAATTCAACAAATTAAGGAAACGTATAAAATTCTGGGACACCAACACGAGAAAGTTTCATTATATTATGACTATAATTTATTTTTAACACCTTTAATTATTTATTATTAACAGGTGAAAAGGTGAGCAAATCACAGCCCTTGTGTAAAACTGATCTAAAACTTGTTTACCACATTTATATGGATATATGGAGGAAAACGTGGAGTTTATTTGTCAAAATTTCATTATGACACGTATGCATTCGCATATGCGGTCATAAATGACATAAATCGGTAAACATTTCCATATATGTCCAATTCCTGACATGTCTTAATGTTATTTTTAGATATGGTTTGCTAGGACCATCAGGATGTGGCAAAACGACCCTATTGAGATGCATCATGGGAAGAGTTAAGATCGACGACGGTACAATATCTGTTTTTGGAAATGCTCCTGGTGATGTGGACAACGGTACTTCCAAACCCAGGATCGGATTCATGCCCCAGGACATTGCCCTTAGTGGCAAACTGGTGGTGGACGAAGCCATCAATTTTTATGGAAAAATCGCCAACATGAGCAACTCTGAAATCGAAAGCAGGAGCAAGTTTCTTAAGAAGTTTCTAGACATTGAAAGCACTTCCAATAAACTAATCGGAAATCTGAGGTATTTTAAACATACTACCATTTTAAACCATTTTTTAACATATATTACACGTTCCTATATCACTTTTCCACTATGGTATACCTCTTTATAAGTTTATTTCTCATACTTTCAGTGGAGGACAAAAGAGGAGGGTCTCAATGGCCATAGCCCTCCTTCACGAACCAGAGTTATTGATATTAGATGAACCAACTGGTTAGTAAACCTACAAATTATTTTAATTGCTTATTTTGACAAAAATTATGTTTTAAACTTGATAAAACTTAAAATTCCTTGTGTTTTTATACCTGTATTTTGTTTTTGTTTTAGTGGGTGTAGATCCACTTTTACGGTCCAATATTTGGGAATATTTAGCCAAATTGGTGAATTTCAAAGAAAAACCAGTAACTATTATTATAACTACTCACTATATAGAAGAAGCAGCCTTAGCTAACAACGTAAGTGCTTTTAAAAAATACTCATGAATGTAACTTTACGTAACATTGGGATTTTTGAAGTTTGTTGCTTTACGGGAACTTTGTGAATATTTAAAGGTTGGCCTGATGCTCAATGGTCGCCTATTGGCCCAGTCTCCTCCATCCCGACTAATGCAACGATACAACTGTTCAACACTGGAAGACGTGTTTCTGAAATTGTGTCTGGACGACACAAATAACAATCCGGATTTTATGGATAACGAGGGAACAAATGCCAACGAACAAGATGTAGAAGCCGAGCAGAACTCGTTGGTTAAAAAAAGAGGTAAATTTTAATATAAAATCGTTGACGTTGTGCTGGGTGCTATTTAAATAGACATTTAGCCACTTAAAGTAAGTTTACTTGCCTTAATCGTTGACCGCATGTACGCATGTGCAGAAAAGCGGTAAAATTTCCCGTTAAAATCATTTTCGCAGGCAACGTTGACGACGAGGCTCCGTACACCGGTCACGTGTCACCTGTTCACCCTTTCCAAATATTTTCTGTTGTCCTGTGAAAATTAGGTTGAGCCCCCAGTAAGGGCTAACTTAAGACGTTCTTCGTAACTAGGGTCAAGTCAGTCCATCGTCCCTTCTGTCACCTGAACTTAGCCTAGTTGGCCCTGTAAACCCTCTTGGGCCGATTGGGCCTTTTTTTAACCTTAGTCGCCTTTGGGCCCTTAAACCCCAACCAACAACAACACCGGTCACGTGATAAATACCCTTAACAGACAGTATTTAGGAGGAGCGCCGTTAGATTTAACCCGTTTAAATTTAAATTTGCCGCCGCCGCGTTACTTTTTAGACCCTGAAAGAGCACTTCAAATTGCGGTTTCCCTTTACCCATAATCGCATTCACGTTATCCGGCACATGTGCATTTCGAAAAAAAACCCAGTGCTGTCAATCCTCGTCACCGTGAAAAATGCGTGGCTAAATGTCTCTATTATCAAAACTACTATTAGGGAAATATAGCAAACCTCCGACCGTTTGTTATTACCGTTACTGAACGTCGTGCACACTCGTGACGTTCAGTTAATTAGTTCATTGGTAGCTCAGTCTGTGACTCCTATAATGATCGGTTGGAGGTTTGCTAAATTTCCGTATTATCTAAAAATATTACACTTGTTAGAGAATAATAAATATTTTGTTACACATTTTTGTAAATATGTTTATTCGTCGTAACGAGTGAAAAAAATAATAACATGTTTTTTATTTTGCAAGAAATTGGTGAACTAATTAAGTAATAAACCGTAACAACATGTTTATTATTTTTACGAATTTTTGAAACACACCAGGAACAAAAACATCACGTGTGAAATTTATATTTAATATTCTTGTTGATATTTACGTAGTAAGTAAAAAAAAAAAAAAAACACCCACGAAGGCTAAAACGTTGTGCTCCTTAAATCTTTTACTAAAATATATTTTTTATTAATAATTATGCAACATTTTTTAAATTTTAGGTTTATCGTTGGGATCTCCAGCTCCAGCGGTTTGCAACCGGAATCCGGTGAAATACAGAAAAGTTATAAGTCTCCCTCAATGGCATCGGATCGTTGCGTTTTTCTGGAAAGATATGAGGTTTTTTTTAAGACATATAGGGTACGTATTTTTCGGCCTTCAAAATGTTTTTATGTTTTCCATATCATATTCGGTGGTTGTCGACCATAAACAATTTTATGAAATTGTTGTTGTTCATAAAAAGGATTTTTTTTTATTGGTGACTGTTATCAGTTTTTGAAATACCATCATTTTGAAAACATGATTAATTTCTTAAAATAAAATTGCCAGTGCCACCATTTTTTACGTAAGCAAATGCCAAATAATTACATTTATTAAATTATTAATTTTCAGGATGTTTATACTAGAATTGCTGCTTCCACCTGCCATTGTCATCGTATTTTCAATTTCAGTTGGTAAAGCCCTATACGGTTTGCCAATTGGTATTGTTAACGATGATAATGATTATTTGGGAAAGAATTTCATAGATTCCATCAATTCAAACATCGTCACACACGTAAGTGTTATTATACAATTGCTAAATCAATATATACAATAGAATTTTTCGATTGTACGTAATTTTATCAATAAATAAGCAAGAAAAATCTGCAAAACTGTACATACATGTTTTTGTTTTTTTCTAGAATATGTATTCAAGTTATCATGAAGCTGAAGAGGATGCATTAAATGGAAAAATAAATGGCTTCGTCTACTTACAGCACAATTTTACTAGTGCCATATTACAAAGGTGATTGCAAAGGTTGTTTTTTAAAAAAACATTAATTGGAATGGTCATATGTAGCCTTCTACGCGCCACCCGGGTGGAAAAAAACTCAAATATGGGCCATGTATGGATATACAGTGGAACCTCGCATAACGAGTATAATTGGTTCCGGAGTCTTGCTCGTTATGCGAATCACTCGTTAAGCGAAACAATTTTTACCGTAGAAATTGATGTAAAATACAATAATGCGTTCCATGCCGAAAAAAATACTCAAAAATTGAAATTTTCAAAAAATACT
>JAUJYV010002761.1:0-11652 GCA_033995625.1 Ophyiulus pilosus | reverse complement strand
CTGTTGTTTTTAAGATTGCATTTATTTCTTATAACAATTATGGATGGACCTCATTCGACAACCAATATTTTTAGACCCAATCCGCTATTGTAAGAACAGTTAAAGGAAACGAAAGATAAATAACGGGATACTATGACGTTACGTGTGACTGAACGACATCTAAATACCAAAAGTTACTAAACCTAGCTTTTCATATACGTATATGTTTGACCCCTTTAACATATATGACATTTCTAACCTGACTGTGGGGAACTGAGTTGAATTGAATTGAATGATGAGGGATCAGTTTTCCTCCCCCAGGGGCGTCTGATTGGCTACTCGCTAAAGTTTATGAGGTACGAGCATTGCATTTTGATTTCTGGAAGCTGTAAGAAGATGGTTAGGACCAGCCAACCCTTCAATTTCAATTACAACGAGGTCAATTTCCAGAAGTTGATCCCATAAACTCGTGAATTTCGTGTTCAGAGTTAACTTCTTGGAGAACGATCGCGATTCGAATTGAAAATGTGTCAGGACCATACTGCACTGCGTAATACTGCAAGGCCTATATATTATATAAAATAAAAGGTCAGACGGAACGCCTAAAAGTGCTCGTCTCCATTTTCAATGACGGGAACTCGTACGAAGTTTTCTTATGAGTTTTAGATTTTTGAACAAATATGACGGCAATTCAAAAGACGCAAATCGAATCCATTTTTCCATTGTATAGAAAACCGTGTCAAATACAGACGCTGCTGCAGGCTTTCTCTTAATACACAACATGTTGTGAAGATTTAAAGTAAACACTTATCAACTTCATGCAGTCGACAAACATTGTATAATTACACCATAACTTGTCGGGAATCCATAAAATTATACATGCCCCATCCAAATTAGAGAGCGCTGAGATGACTTACATTGTCAGTGACGTTGACTCCCAATATCTGGCACCAGATATCACCGCGCACGCTCTGGGGACATCCTCGTTTGGCGTACTCCCTGGCCAATGGGGCGTAGCCGATGGACAACACTGAAATCAGAATTGTAATTATCATTAAACCTATGAATTAATATACAAGAACATCCAAATGCCAATAGTAATAGTTGAAGAATTGAAAGTCATAAGGGCCCAAGTGCCAAAAATCGATTTTCAGAATTACATGATTACATCTTACACGAATGGCAGTTGTGAAGCTGCTCGTCATTAAGAGAACGGCCGGTTATTTTTATGTAATTAATTTTTGAAAATTCCAGAGCGAAATAAACAACAATAATCTAATATTACTCCTCTGTCAACAATTTGTGTTGCAGGTATGATTTTGTACAACTTTAAACTAACTACACTTTTGTAGGTCGTTAATTGTTTCAAACAACTGAAAGTGCACGCAGAAACAAATTATAACTGCTTCAAATGTACATACAATTAAGTGGACAAACACATCACATCATTACTTAAATAGTACGAATCTGCATTGTCCTAAATTCTAAACTAATTAAATGGAAACTGAATTGCAGTCGGCTGTTATTAATTCGAAAAACGATAAACTTTACTGAAGAGACAGAATAGTTGTAAGGGCGGGGAACAAGAGCCTCTTTTAATTGACCCAGTTGAGAGATCAATTGTTGAATTGTAACCTTGCTTAACAATATGAACTGTAGGTTGGCTGCTAACAACTTTACAGTCACTGCACAAGACACTAAAACTGTGAATGGATAATTAACTGTCTTCTTTGAATGTAATTGTGCAGAAATACTGTATAGGCAAGTGCAATTGCGTCGTTATTAATAATCATTACTATCGACCTAGATTTTTCGAATTGCACTATAAAAGCTTAATTACATATATACCGGTATAAGTTGTTTGTGAATCTTATATATATACAGTGACAAACTGTCATTAGTACCAAAGTACAACTAAAGTTACCAACGGTCTCTACCAAAATCTTTGATCTGCAGGGCCTTTAAACGGCTGAAGATGTGAACATATTTCAAAAGGGTAGAGCTACATTTCCAAAGAGCATTTCAAGAACAAGAAAATTTCACTTCATGAACTTCATGCTGCTGCAGAAGGAAATCTTAAAGTAAACTTTGTTCTCAGCAAAATTAGCATCGTATAGGCATCGTATAATACTCTACCTCTACTTGGATGCTGCTGTACGGTAATAACGGCTTAATAGTAATTAGTCACTCGTTCGTAATACAGTTAAAATGTGTTTTCCTTAATCAATACGTTATCCCCTTACATGCATATATGTGCCGAGCGACGTTCGTCTCATAAGACGCGATATTAAATGGGACGTGAAAAAGGCTATTAAATGAAATTGGAACTGATGAATTAGCCATCCGAATTTAACGAAATACTCAAACACGCCGAAGCGTCATTTTGAACGCCAATTAATGAGTCTAATCTAATAGCAGTTGAATTCCCTTCCTAAAATTACTACGCGTGACAAGCTTGTTACTGCTTGGGAACAACTCACTGCAACTCTTTATTTATCCAAGTGTTACTAACTAGGTAGAGTGGGAATGGGGAGTAACGTTGCACGCGGAAACCTGATAATTTGGGAAATCCCGGAAGCGATAATATTGCAATTACCCGTAAAAAAACTAGGAATGTCGATGAGTTTTTGTCATTAAAAGCGATGTCCAGTCTTATAACGATGTTGAAAAGATCATATGTCAACCGTTGATTAACCGTTGTCAACGATTGTGTGGCTATGCCGCGTTTCACTAAAACTTTTTTACTAAAACTTTTGTTTCTGGCATACAAGTCAATCTTTGAACCTCGATCTTAAAACTTTTTAACATTTGCAGCCGAATATCAAAATCATGCGCTATAATCCTAGGCCAATAAAAGGGCATGGTTTACGCCCTCAAAATGCAAGGCTACAAAATTAGCCAATGGACGCCTAAATGCGTATTGTATGCAAATTAAACTTAATGTTATTAGTGCTGCATAAACTTGTTAGGGTCACTAACTTTACATCCCATATTAGACAGTTTTCGCATGCCAACGTCTTTATACTTACCTTAACTTTAATGGCGGGTAGGAAGGAGTCACGCATTGAACTACACAATGAACAAACTAAACGTAATGCGTGCGCATGCGTGGTTAAGGTAAGTATAAAGACGCTGGCATGCGAAAACTGTCTATTGGCTAAATTGGAGCCCTTTATTTTAAAGGAGTTTTACAATTTCAGAAAGCAGGATATGAAAAACTACGGTAACTCCATTTTTCTCCCCTATAACTGCTATGCATTTTTTTGGATTTTTGGGGTGGTGGGGTGTCTTCCATATCCCCTTCTGGATCCGAGCAAGATATAGGTTGCACATAACTATAAAAATACCCTACAAACAAACACGAATTGACGTCATAAAAGCGTGAATCTCCGTTATAAAAATCCCATAGGTACATCCATGACAGAGGTGCAAAACCCTTCCAAGTTTCATAAATAAAGCCACGGATATTATGGCATCAATACGGAAAAACAACATCGTTTTTGCGTTATTTTGCATCGCTGTTTATGTGTTGCATTTTCAGTCAGTCCTGTTTTGTTACAACATTTAAGTGTTAATTGAACGATAAATAAGTAGTGAAAATATACTTTTACGAAACCTGAGCATGCATTTTACCTACTCCAGCAGAAACCCAGAAATGTGGGTCACGTTCAAAAGACAGAAAAAAATGATCAAATTCAGCAGCCACGATATTGAATAGCCTTTTCGCTAAACTCAATTTCGCTGATCGGACATTTATTTACGTTACTTCGATTCTATGGACATTGTTCCAGATTTCTTTTGTTCCAGGGAATCCAAGAGAGATGATGGTTTATGGGGCACATACCGTCCATTAATTTGAACGGGCCAATCAAACTGTTCCTGAATAAGTTAGTGCACCTCCAACAAACTCCAGTCATTTGTTAAAAATATGTAAAAGACATTACTAAAAAAAATCCGCAAGTTTGGATGGGATTCCAGCTGACTATTCGAAAAATGAGCATAGAGAAAGATAGTGTACAGTAGGACAAACATACTCCACTCAAGTACTACTGAAGTGCCAAGCCATATACGTAGTATATAACAAACTCTCGACGTCCATATTGGATTTTGTAGTCGCAAGATCTGGTCTATTGCACAATTTGGATATAGGGCCTACAGAAAGCGTAACGATGAATTATCGTTGCGCAGCAACAGGGTAGAAATCCACCGAGGCCAAAAGCGCAATCACGATGAAAAATGCCTCCAAATGTCCACCAAAATCGGACAAAACAAATCCGACTATTTCATTAAATTTTAAACATGAAATATGAAGCATCTTTTTGTTTATCATAAATAAAAAAAATGAAACATCTACATCCTTGAAGATGACATTGCGCCAGTTTGTCTTATTTCGTAGGTACGTTTGAAGACATTTTCAATTGAGTCCATCTTCCAAGATGGTAAAAAAGAAATTGGTCAAACGAAAAATATGAACCTTTTTTCCCTGCTTCAATGTGTTCTTCCACTTGCTGGCTGTTGATGGAAGACAAATTCTCGCTGGACCCAATGTGCAACGAAAACGTTCCTAGACTTCCAAATTGCGTTTTCTAAAAAAAAAAAAAAAATATTATGGTAGGTTAAAGGTCGTGAAACTTTCCAACGGTTCCAAAAAACAACAACAACATATGCAAATGTCTTGGGTAATTTCTAATGTGTTTAAAGATGATGAACATGTTTTCAGGATTCATGTAGAGAAATCTGAATTTTTTAGATGTGTTGAATTGTGCACTAATTTATTTAGATATATAAATAATAAATAGAAATAAAATCGATTTTATCGAATGAGTATATCTTAGCTTTATTCCGATTCCACATCCCATTGTAGCCTTTCAATAATGGAGGAAAAGAAAAATGCTAAAGGATCCACATTGAGCGTAATTTAGGCTAATTTAGACTTAGCATGATCGATTATAAGCAGATTTCTTAACGAACTGCAGAACGTAACTTATTTATTGCTCTAGACGGACAATTCGTTTTCTTAAAAGTCACATGATGCCATTGTTACATGTGTGCAGTACATGCGTTTTTATTCTCTTACAATGTTCATTTATAAAAAAAAACGGGTGAAAAGTATAAATTATTGACTAACCAGAACATCAAAAGTTTTGGACTGTAGAGGGACGCTCATGATGTGCCAACGACTCTTACACCTGGAATTAAAAAAGTTCATTATTTAGCAATTTTTATGGGGCACAATTTTTAATCGCAGAACATATCATTTACCGATTGACAAAAAAAAAACCAAAATAAAAAAAATCCCACACGTATCTGGCTAAAAGCTTCAGTAGACCGTGGAACATCTTTGTCAAATTTATTTACACAACGTCATGGGTTATGACACAAAATTCATGGACCAAGACAGACAGTTATGATTAATGGTATATAACGAGATGGCAAAAGATAGCATATGCGCACACGTCTATCAGTACAGAAATGATGCGATCCACTCTAAACTGTCAATTTTGGCTCATCATCACTCCTGTAATTCAAATAGTTTAGAAATTGATACGATGTGACATCATACCCGAAGTGAACGGCCTCACACACGATCATTTTTTGATCGAACGGTTAGTTTAACACTCTCGGAATCAAATCAAGAACTGATCGTGTAGAAGCAACTTAATGATATAATTGAATGACTTATAGGACAATAGAATTTAAACCGATCGGACAGCTGATGGGTCCCAATACGTTGAACGTTGATAAGGTAACGAGAATTGATGAAAATTGTAACAGACACGACGTTATTACAAGACATACGCTCTGTATTCCCTGGAGCCAGGACTGTTTCAATTACGACGAATTTATTTTGCTCGGAACCTGCAGTCATTAATATTTCATACACTATATATAAATCAATCAACGGACAAATTTAAAGGACAGATGCCCTTGTTTATCATATTCACAGACTCGCTCACCTCACTCGATCTCTGCATGCATATCATCCCCACTTATTCGTAAACAAGGCATTGATCTACTGCAGAGATCAATTAGGTGATGTACATTCGGGTGAGCCTCTAGTCTATACAAACAAAGGTTCATCCAATGAAATTACGCCTATATTGACCAAGGATTACTAAAGCCACGAGAAAGAAAACATGTGGACAGTATGGAAGGCAGTACTTTTCCACCATTTCCAGCTCACGGTACACTAAACTGAGACTAAATGTCACGGCACACCATTACAGATTTTCTCTCATTAATTCTCTGAAACAAAAGTGAAGTTATGAATATTTAATATTTATAAAATGATATAAATGTTTGATAACATATATTAGGCTAATTTTTAAGTTGACAATATTGTATAGCCTTTGAGTGATGTTATAAATATCCAAACGGCCCTAATTAGTAGAAAAAAATTTTTCATCCCTGGTTTATCAGCAAGTGAAAAATGCTATGTGGTCTTACAGAAAAAACAAAAACAATGATGGGGCAAAGTGAGACAAATAATGGGTCAATGGTATTTTATTCCACCACACTTATGGAATGATTTTCTTGATAATATTATATTATAAACTATTATGGTAAAGACATGCGCAACAAAACTTCAGGGGATAAAGTTTCTGTTAAATCAATATTTTTTCAACAAAAATTCAGTTGATTCTGGGAAATTGGGATCGTTTAATCCGGTCTTAGTCTGGTAAGTTGTAGGTTTCGAATAGATGAAATGGATAGAATTATAGGATTGCTACAAGAAGGCTTAGAGCTACATGTTTATGTTAGCTACTCCACAATTTTACATAACAATAGAATGTTCAATAATCCCAAAAGCAATTGAGCTCATTGCATGAGATTTTTCACTTGGGATATCAGAAAACCATGCCATTTTATAAGAAATCTAGAGCAATATAGAACTAAACTCCTGGTAAATATGCTTATTTCCACGGTCAATACAAGGGGAGCCAAGGGACCAAACCGATAGTAAACAGATAAGAGGTTCCTTTCAAGGAAATATGAGATTTTGAGAGAAATTTCATGGAATATAAAACGTAATCACTGAAAAAAAATAAGAAAATGAATATTTATAATTAGAATAAAGAAAGTAATTAAATTTGTTCATTTCCATTATCTTAAAGAAAATCTTTTCTACCTTCCCTAAAGCTTCAGCGGCACACCGACTGAAAAAAAACACTTGTATAAGACGAATATAGTACTTGAAGTTAAATGCCCGTAAATTACCCAAGCAAAATGGAGCTTTTTTCTTGTGTATTTAGTATAATATGACCTAGAGGGGTGGGGCCAAATCTCATGAGCCAAAAATCTGGAGATGCTGGGAACGCCTATCTAATATTAAAATAGGATGCGCGCTTATATTTAATGCCTTCGCATTCATAATTAAGAAGAAAGAAGAGGAAGTCTGAGGGAGAAAAGTGCTGCACGAAGGCCAAAAAAAAAAAAAAACCAAACTCAATATGCACGCAGAAGCAAACTACTTTAATCCTCCGATAGAAATATCGCATAGTTCAGAGAGAAGTACACTAAAAAAACAATCAATAAAATATTACAACTCGCAGTCAAATCAGAAAATGAGTGCGGCTTAGTGCCATAGACGCATTTAGAACGCGACTGCATTATTTATAGAGACTGATGTTTTATGGAATATGCAGAAGCAAAATCGCCTAAATTGTTAATTACGTCGACGGATACGATGAACCATAAAAAAGCCACATTCGTCACGTGTATACACTATATACACACTATATATAAGGACGAAAATAAATTCGCAGTCAGATGGCGAAATTGAACTTCGATGAAAACTTGGATTTATTAGAAGCTAAGGATTTCTTGGAAACGAAGAAAAGTGCCATTCAATTTCCGGTACTGATGAAAGCGCCCCTTCGCCTTTTATTTCAGCTTCTGTTTTAAAAGTTTGATTCTATAGCTTTAATAAGAAATGCACCCATATCGCACGCCATCTATTATCTTCCGTTCCTGATAATGCCTCAAATGTGGAAGATATCCAGGAAATTTACAGAACTTAACCTTTCTGACTAGCTTTTTCATTCGATAACAGTATAATCTCATTCATCAATTCTTGGCTTAAATTCACTGCAAAGGTCTATGTGCGAAAATTAGGTGATGGTTGCGAAACTAAATCCATTATTCATGATTGTTTAGATACTGTATTTAGTACTGCATCTGGGGACTTTTCCTCGGTTAGCTGATTACTGATTGGCATTTAAATTCTGTTTGCGAATGCTTGAAGTGATGTCTGGAAAATATCGAGTTTTAACCGCTAAATTAAATATTTTACTTAATTACATTAAATTTAATCAAATGTACATAGAATATACCACAAGCAGGGGTTATCACACGTTTGACTTTTGACTTTTTCGTCGAGATGGATGGTAATCTATAAATGCCAAATTCAGGTTCAAAGCTATAGTAAACTTTAAAAAGTAAGCTCCTTCACGTGAGAGCATAGAAACGCTAGTCGGAAACTATTTGTGAATCTGCGCATGCGCAGATGTTGGTCACGTGTTTGTGCGTTTGCGCAGATTTACATTTTCCAACAGTGGTTTCGGTTGGTGTTACTACATTTAGAAAATCATAATATTTATAATGTAGAATTTAACTGTATAACTGTAACATATAACTGTAGCATTAGGTACCTTCACGCGAGTGGCTGGTTGCTGCAACCGGAAACGTTGAATTGGATTACCTCGCGCGTGCGCATATTAACATTCGCCGAATACATAGTTTCCGGCTGTATTTACATAATTGTTCCTACATAATTACTCATATTCATCGTTCAGAAATGAAAACAATAGGAATGCTTCTTCTTTAATTGTAGATTGGTAACTGAAGGTATTTACTACTACTAGTTTTTTTTCTGAGAATATCAAGGAGAAGGTCAATGGCAAGCTTCGGATGGTCAATGAGGTGATTGAACGCAGGGAGAAGGTATGGAGAGTGCAAAGGGTAAGTGACCCGAAAGACCTCAGCCGCGTAAAAAGCACAAAAAAAAAACCGAGACATTTCTAAATGTATCATTGGTTTTAATGTTTTCTTCTGCGTTTCGATAACATTTCTCGCTACAGGGCATCAACAACAATTGAAGAAAACAAATAGGAAAGGATGATCGGATTCTTTTCTTGGAGAATTAAAGTAAATGACCGAATAGGGAAACTGGTTCGTCAATATACAATGTAGTTCCCGAGGTAATTCCTTCCCAGATAATTCAAGGAAAGAAAGAATACTGGCGATTAAATAATAAAAAACCATCGAAACAGATGCGGAAAAACAAACAAACAAACAAATGCAGCTAAGAGATCACTTCGCATTATTGTTGATGCACGTCGGTTGGCTGATGTGGCGCTAAGGGACAACAGACACCAAGAGCAACAACAAGGCACGTCTTTCGTCTCAATATCTTCAAGTATAAGGTCGAAAGCCTTTCTTTGTAGATTTGCTTATTTTTCGCGGTGGTTCAATTCCCCCAATGCATTTTTCTAATCGATCTATTTCGCTTTCATACGAATATCAAAACTCGGTTTGTTGGAAATCGCAGCGGCCATTCAACGGAGTTGATCAGGGTTGAACAACGGAAACCGCCAATGATGCCCAACTGCGATTACTGCAACCGCTAATTACGAGTATTTTGCCCCTGTGATTCACTTGAACACCAACGAAGTGATAATCATATAGGCACTGGAAAACATTATCAAAGTCGCTAACCAACTGGCCTTTCGGATTATGTTCCCTCTCCGCTCCTAGCATCTACTAATGTTTTTAAACCTGTTTGCCCCAAAGGTCCCCAGGTAATCTGTCTAAAAGCATACTCTTGGGGCTTTTAATAAAACAGGTCCCCAAGTCGGGACCGACACATTCTATGCGTTTAGAGAGGTTATTCATTTACACAGGATGCATTTAGACAGGTTCTACTGTACCAAGGAAGTTTGGGGGAAGGTAGAAAAGACTTTCTTTAAGCTATACGATTTATAATTCCAATGCAGACTGTTGATTTTATTAAAATGCATTTATTCAAATGTAAACACTTGCTAAGAAAGTTGTGAGGTACCTTGTTAATATACTTGTTGTACTCCTTGAGGATCATTGATATCTCAACGTTGTTATTTATTAAAGTTAATTTAATGACCTCCAAGGGCCTAGAGCGGGTGTGCAAAAATATATTATCAGGTGTCTTACAATCTTCCTAATACACCCAACACGTGTTTGCATTTCTCTGAATGCAATTTTTAAAAAAATGAACAACCTGTACTGGAATTATATCATGAAGGGTTGAAGGATGCCTTCAAGGAATTTTTCTTTATTTCATAGAAATTAGCGAAAATTGTTAAACACTGTTGTAGACAAAGAAATGTTATTATTATTTTCAGTATTTCAGTGTTTTCTGATATATATCACAATACGGTTTTATATAAAGGAATGAAAATGCCCACTTTATGTCGTTTTGGGCTAGTGTTTTTCGACAGGTGTCGAGACAATTTCAGGCTGAGTTCAGTATACTGCAAGCTGAAGAAGATTGAAAAACACTGATCTACCATCTAGCTCATCATGGTCTCCAACCAACCTTCTTCACAAAATAAGCATACAGAGTCTGCTGTTTGATTAAATGTAGATGAGGGGGAGGGAGGGGTTCCTAAAGATATTAATAATTAAAGACGACAGGCCACCATATGCTCCTCTATTTTAAGGGAGGAAATTACAATTCAGCAGAATAACCAGAACTTGCCAATGTTTTCCATCCTGACTGATGTCGCTGGAATTTTAAATTCAAATTTATAAGCCCAGCGGCACCCTATACTGTATAAATATTGTTTCTTGGGAACTGTATACCAAACGAGTTATCATGTATGAATTCTTTGAATATTTTATACAATGATAGCGTGTTCTTTTTATGTTTGTCTGCCTCCTACATGTGGTCTTCCCATGCACGTACAAGTCGCCTAACCTTATTATCATGAGCTGTACCACGCTCCTTTGTGTAAGACATACATCTATCCAAAGTCAACAACGAAAGCCTTAATACTTTTGGTCCACTAAGTATTCCAACCTTGTCCCCATACATACACCTGATGCACTGGTGGCAGGTATGGGCAATATTTTGGTAGTTTTTGTCTTGCACCGGAAGAGGCGCTGCAGAAATCGTAAGGGCACTGTTGTACAATGAAAATCGAAAAGAAGCTAGCGTAGGGCCATTAGGGCGATCGTTAAGGGAGCATCGTTGATCATTCGGTTAAGAATTAAGAAGAAGGAAGAGGAAGAACATGGAGGCAATGATGGTGGTTGGGAGAGCAAGAGGAGGAGGAAGTTGTTGCAGCAAATTAAGCATGGGACGATGGCAAGTTTTCGCTGCATGCGGCGCATCGATCGTCCACTGACGGGTTTAAAACCATCGTTTTCTAGAACTATACACTGGATGTTCCGTAGCGGCTAATGGAGTGGAAATGCCGAAAGCAAATGCCCCAGAGAATGGCGGCGGACTCCACTTTATACGCGCATTTAAAGAAGAGGAAAAACAAATTGCGTAACGTACTGTTGGCGCAACTGTCGCATGAAAAGCACGCTTAGATGGACAATCTCCTTACGCTCGGCCCGCTGAATTAAAGAAGCACTGTCCAGCCAGAATAAAATGTAAAGATGACTATTCACGATTTCAGTGCCATCATT
>JAUJYV010002760.1:0-11654 GCA_033995625.1 Ophyiulus pilosus | reverse complement strand
TACTTGGGTGTAATTATTCTTGAACACTATTCATGGTTCGCTAATACGTCATCCAACAACCAGTTCAGAAAATAATTCCTCAATGACAGTGCAATCATTGAGGCTATCGCACCCAACATCGTTGAATGACACAAAGTTTGCAATTTTTAATAATAATAATAATAATAAAACAGGATTTTGGGAATGGAACAATTTTCATAAGTTTTCTGAAACGGATCTAGAATCTTAAAGTGCAAATAAATTACTTTTGACGTGGGCCAGGTGTCCAGTATTTGTTCGTAGGAAAGTGCACTTCACAGTAAAGGAGGACCGTGGGCACTCCCATCATATTAGGCTTAATTTTTAACAAATGGGCTTGGTTTCACCCTTTAGTTGTTCGGTTTGATTCACTTTGTTCCATGTATCCATATGATTAAGGGATGCTTAAGCGGTGTGCGTTGCAATTATTGGGGCTTTCAAGAAGAAAAAAGCAAATCCCCGGATTAGCTTAGCAGAGATTAGCGACGTCGATCTAATGGCAGATCACCTGCCGCGTGACGGGCACTCCGTAGATTGCACCAATTGTGAGATTAACATTTACTTTTGTTTAACCCAATTCATTAACTTCACACCGTGGTTTTTTTAGGTGGTTTTCGGCCTCCAAGATCTGATCACTACAAATTGTTGCAGGCAATGACAGGGGCGTGGGAAAAGTCAACGTCATCTGGTGGGGCTTTGTTCCTAGGAAATGCTAGCGCAAATAGAATGTGCATTAAAGGACGTGTACCCACTTTAATGGCTGGCAAGGTCAGGTCCTTTAGCATGAATTAGTGTTAAGCCAGCCAGAGTGGCTTCAACCTACATTGTAGGCTGATTGCAGAGGAGGGATCAGAAATTTCAACTATGTTCTGTGACTAGCAACACTATGGCTAATGGGTCTGGACCACAGGGTGAGGGATACAGAGACCATCCACCATTCCATATTTTTCAGGCTGCATCTGATGATGGATATCAGTGTCATCTGATAGAGATAATGTTGTTCAGAAGCTATATATATATAAGAAACGCTGTTGGGCAGGTCTCTCGACTCGGTTGTCATTGCATGGGCGAGAACATTTGCTTTTTTCCTACCATATAGTGAACTAACATGGTCCTTTCAGATAAACTTTACCGATAACACGTGACTTAGCTGAAATGTTGACAAGATAAAGTGCACCAGCGGCAAGCTAGGAATCAATCAAAGCCGCAGAAGGAACTAATATATGATTTGCTTATGTGTGGATGTTCACTGCCATGTAATGTCCATTTCTATTGGTTTCTCATTGCAAAACTTGTTGGGGAGGCTGGATGGGAATGTTCTTGATATAGCTATGTCGATTGAAGCATTCCAGGAAATTTCAAAGAAACTGAAGATATTTGATATTCTAGGGCAAGTTTGGGGGACATTGTGAACTCTACTACATGTTATAACCACTTAGAGAACTTTTAAAAAAAGTGATTCAAACATTTGGTGATGAAATTTTAATAGTGTTCGGAAATGTAGAAAAAATCAGGTGTTGTAAAAATTGTTTTAATCTTGTCAGATTAATGGAAATGTTTACAAAAAACATGTATATAAAATATATAATTCAGTTAATTTAATTCTCATGTTTCAAAAGTATATATTTGCACAAGATAAATTTACATTGGCTATTTCATATTTTTTGGCCTAACAATTTTTGCAGTTATATATTTTAATAATACTAAACTGAAATAATAATGTATATTAATATCCATATCAAATTCTGCTGAAAACCCTAAATTTACATCACCCTATATATGCTGACGCCGACACTAATGCACTGCCTCCTTTTTGGGTTTTTTATACATTAAATGTTGCTTGTTATTTTATTTAAATCTCATTTTTTTCTTTCTTTTTCGTAATCACCAGGAATGTAACTTGTTTTAAAGTCCCATGCTCTTCGCGTACCATTGTTAATGGTTGAACGGGAAAAAATCGGCATTTTTTCGACATTTCTGAATGGTCCGTTAAACGGTGGAAACAACCCAACGTCATTCTGAGTAGTAAAGTCATAAATCCATGCAAGTTTTTAAAATTTACGTTAACATCAGAGCCGCACAAAAAAAAATTTGATAATTTCTTCGCAACTACGTAACCTGCACTCGTTAAAATCCATAAATCCTGCAACGTTCCCAGTTTTTTAGCTCCATGTGTATACTGTCCATTTAGTTTATTGTGCAGTTTGTTTCAAACATATACAGACTTACTTTTCAGGCTGGTAATTTGAGGGGAGAAGCAAAAAAAGAGAAAAAAAACGGCCTCCTAACATGTTCCAACTTCCTACTGAGCTGAACCCTCATTAAATTTTAGTTCCAAAAGTAAATATCGAGTAAAAAAATAGACAAAAATTTGTAGGCTTCTTACGAATTCCATGTCAACGTGAAAACAAATTGAAGTTTCGTCAGCATTTTAGGTGTAGGCCTAGGTGCACCTTTCCCTTACGGGCTACCCCCCTGCCGGCTTTTGTCTGCTCTGGCAAATGGGCTGTGTTCAGTTTACCCCTAGAGATGCCGAAACCCCTTGCTGGGACATCTTGCGCACCCCCGACCGAGATAGGAATGGATACCAACCTTCGGTGTAACCCCGCATGGGTGCTGTTCAAACGAATGGTGCACATTCGTCACTACAGGTTATACACGTTCAGGAGTCCCGACTTACTAAAGTGTGCACTCATCTTAAAACGCACCTTTGGGTGGAGGTAATTTTTTAACTGGAAAAAAAAAAGGTTGATGTAAAAAAAAAACTGTTGAAGACGGAAGCAATAAGGTATATTGCTGAAATTGCGTGATTTAAGTTGTGTTAGAACTTTCGAGATTTAATGCTAACAACGAGGGAAAGGTCGGTTTAGGTGAAGCATCTTGTTTCCATAAAACTCGGGACATACTGTTCTAGAGGATGGCACAGCTGGATCTGGAAATTTGTCTTGCTGCTGTACCTTGCCAGATCTTCAGAGATGATGATAGATGGCGCTGACTATCATGCCAAAACTAGTATGCTAAACATCCTACATATTGCACAACGATCTGTATCGAATCTTAACATGTCGACGATACAATTTTGTGAGGACGATTCCCTTAGAAAATCTTAAATAGCCCACTCCGAATTGTTCCTGACCAATGTAAGAAACCTGAAAGTAACACAGAAGGATGTATATAAATCTAGACTGGCAGAGATTCTTAAACATGTTTTCTGTCATACAATTTGTAAAACTACATGTTTTTATTGGCAAGTTTGGGTCACTGAAAAGTCTAAATTGCACATTAGAAATGACGAGGGAATAAAAGTTGAAGGGAATTGTAAAAATCATTTGCATAATTGCATTTAACTGAGAACATTATTGGCGAAAATTAAGACTATTGAGCTACATTATGTGGAAACCCTATTAAACATTTTGGATGGGTCGAAATAATATTACAAATTGGCGAGGGGAACTGTTTTAAACAATTAGTAGATTAGCTAATTTGAAACTTAATACTTGTACCCAAGGTTTTATTCATTTTAAAAAAAAATACAACTAGCATTTAGATGTAATGGCAAATGTGGTTTTCCCACCATCAACTGCATATCAATAGCCCAGTATACATGTAGATGTCATACTGACATCACATGATGTAAGCATGTTGGAGGTGAACAAAGCATTGGGAATTTCGTCAAGGCCTTGCCTTATAGTTACTACAATATTTTGCTTGAAATCCTTTTGCAGAGTAGGTACTCTATGAGAATGTTCAAAAAAGTTGCCAAAAATGCAGGATACACGAGAAATTCTGATGTATGTTATGATTTCTGTTTAAAACCACCCGAAAAATTCAAGGTTACCATAGGTAACCGGACCTCGCGAGCCATTTCGCTACATTCCACTGTCGAAATTATGAAGATCAACTTACCTGAAATGTCCCTGATGAGGTTGGAGTATATAGAGAGTGCGCAGGACCGCTGCCCAAAAACGTGCCCATGGCCATGCACTTCACGAATGACTGGGCTGCCGTTTCATAATTTACTTCAATGACAGACGAATATAAATAATAAAGTAACAGGCGAGTGTGTGTGTCAATTTTCAGCAGACAGTTCGTGTGTGCGTCTCATGGGCACTCTCATTACAACGCGTGGGATGGCCAAAACAAAAAGAGGCAATGGCTCGAGTGGGAATCGGGTGAAAGGAATATGGATGAAGGGAGATAATAGGTTTGGAGGAAAAATGAGAAAGTCAGGTATGTCAACCATGTGACATAGTTCTCACGACCGCATGTCCTGCACCTGTACATGTCCATTTCAGTTGATTTTGCTCCTGAGTTGCACAGGCCTACCTGATTCGGTATGGTTCCTTGGGTGCCATGTAGTTGAAGACGTCCAATCTGCGAGCTATGCAGACATCTTCAAGAAAGAAAAAAAGACAAAGAATGTGTCAATTAGCACTTTATACAGGGATTTATGATGCGAGTATATAGTCAGAACGAGCACATTCTTAGATAATGCGTAGTTTTTCTCTTTGATTTGGACTGATAACGTGATCTCAGTCGTGGGACATGAGGTCATCATCCACCATGACTAAAATGTCGTGGGATGGATGGGGTAAAGAAATTTAAGGTTGCATGGGGGGAAGACGGATGTTCACTATACCATTGGACAGTTTTCGCGTGTGAAGGGAGGAGCCACGCATTGAACTGCCCAATGAACTAACTGAACGTAATGGGTACGCATGCGTGGTTCTTTCCTTCCCGTCATTAAAGATAACGACGCTGGCATGCTCAAACTGTCTATTATTGAACATCGAATTAATTATAAATCCCTTCTTAAGTATACAGAATGCATATTGGAAGTGCATGCTTAACCCTTATAACAAGGACTATACGTAGTATATGTGAGACCTAAGTAGAATAGAACTTGTTATATCCCATGAAAGCAAATTGACTAAGGCTAGGACTGATCTTCGAACTGAGTGAACCTTAAAAAATGACTTATCTGCACCATACTTTAATCTGTAAACACTTTTGTTACAAGATAAGAGCAGTATATTATACTTATGTTAAATTACTTTGTTCATAATACATGCAAGTTTTAATTATATTCCGATAATGAGTTTTGGTTTTTTTTTTTTTTAAAATTGCTGAATTGTCAAATTAAAAAAAAAAAAACGACTGAGTATATATTCGATTAAAGATCAAGAATACGAAGGCAGTTGAATATTTACGACTTTGTTATGAAACTAGCCAGACAAGAGGGAATGCATGTGAACATACTGTATACAACTTCTCAAAATATACAGACGGTTTGGAGATACTGCTTTCTTCAAATTCTTCCTGAAACGTTCAATGTGTGTTTTGTATCATTATACACAGTGCAGTTAATGCCATATGTACAGTATAATCACGTTGGATGACTGAAAATTCTTAATCAATTTCATTGATATGTTTATGCTAGGTTTGGTGTTAGGTATGCACCTTGAATAAGATGTCCTCCATTCACTACGGTGAGACACTGATCAAGAGTGACAATCGCACACGTCACACGTGAAAGCATGCAATGTCATTTTGAGCAACGCGTCCGGTTGTCCGGGTGATTTTTAACATTTAACCTGTCTGCTTTGATTAAATTTTTGACATCACCTTCTCAATTAAACCATGAACAACCCTGATATCCGGCTTAAATTTCTCAAGATGTATATATATTTAAGCAATATGCAACACATAGAGACATGCAGGCAACGCAATACTTTTACGAATTTGATCTTGTTCTTCAATGATTTTATCTGTAAATCTTTATATCGCCGTATGTATACTAAATCGGCTATCAGAGAACAATGAGTTTGTAAAATGTTTAATTTTTCAGTTTATTAGATATTAGAAAATAAATACACGTAACAAGCATTCATGATGAAAAGCATCGAATTTTCTCTTAGATGCTTGTCCTACAAATAAATGGAAAAATGTTAATATTTTACAAATCCAATTGTTAAGTTCATTCTACTTAAGTATACTATATCAGTTTTGAAGATGATTTTTTTTAAAGAATAATATCAAATTCTTCATTTTTGTGCATTTGCATGAATAGGGCTGGTAACAGGAGGGCATGTTCGCAATGTTGGTCAGTTGGCAACAGAGCGATAATAAATCTTATGGCTATAATCTGTCGAGCTTAAGTATAATTCAGGCAAAAGTATACAAGACTTAAGAAATATTCAAATATAAGATCTATTTAAATTGCATTTACTTCTTAAAGAATGTACATACGTATTTGGTTTACTTTTGAATCATCTGACATACAGCTACCATCTCGCTCCATGAACAAATCTTAATTTTATATAACAAACCAACGAAAACATGCATAAAATATGTTTAATGCTGGCATAATGTGATTAAAATGATTTACCATATCCATCTGCATAGCCGAGATATGGAAAGCAGATTTCAAAAGTACCGTATAGATTCAAAGAAATGCTGGGGTTAGTGGCACCAGAAATCTTCACTAAAAATTGTAAACAAGCAATAACAACTATGAAAATACTATACACAGTTCCTTTTACTGTTCTGGAGTATACTGAAAGCTTTCTGTCTTGCAATTTTCAGAACAATTGCTTATATTTTAATTTCCTAGAAAAAATAGTAAATAGGTTTGAAGAACTTTGCTTATCTTTGAATGCTTCCATTACATGTATTTCTGTGTAACCTTTTATATCACTGAATTACTATTATAAAAACTTGTTTTCCAGATGCCAACAATAGCGTACGATAATCAATGATAAATGAGCTCAGAGCACTTGACCAAGAAAATTAATTTTCAATGCTATTTATTTTCTTGGTTGAGATTGATTATTTTTCTTTATTTTTTTCACAACATTTTGGCATGTCTCTATGTGCTTTAAGTTCAAACAATGTGGAAAAGTTGTACAGGAAAGAGAATTGTATTATTATGTCAAACTTAATGGCAGGGTCATTTAATGAATAAGGATAAAACTTAACAGAATTTTAAAAGCAATATTCTTTCGACGAAAAGCAAAAATAACATCATATATTCCGACATTTTAATTTCTTTAATATTAAACACTTATTGAATATTTAAGAATATAAACAACTACATATATATATGCTAAATAAGCAAATTAAGAATATATTCCTTCATCATAACTATACATAAAAATTACTATTTAATAAAAAGTATTTGATAGAATGTATAGGTTGATAATTAAAATAATTCCACAATAGAGTGCAGTAATACTTGAAAACTTTATATTACTGCAATTCAAAACATTGTATGGTATCTCATTTAAAACACATGTTTTAGATGCCCTGCAAACTTATAGAAAATATCTAAGTTGTCCATGTCTATGTGAAATTTCAGCACATGGTGTCAAACCTTTCAAGGAAACGCTGCAGGTCGATGCCTCAGTTGTCGGTATATAGAGGTAGAAACATGTGTTTTAAATTACGCATTTATTTGTTTCATACTATTGGCAGTCTTTGAAAACTAGGTCGCCGATGCATTTTCATTGCCACTAAGTATCGATTAAGTATCCTAAAGTTTTGAAGAGCATTCCTACCCAAATTCAAGAAGTCCCCATTTTTAACAGCGGTATGTTCAGTTCTAATAGCGTTGGCCCCACAGAGGCCTGTGGTAGGACCAACACTGTCACCATTCGCTTTGTCAGCCTAGTGGCCACAAACGTGCCGTTTAAAGGCAAGAGAGACAACTTGAATGCATTGATAAGCACGTCATTATTGTCATGGTCTTGTCCACCGCGTGTGAGGGCGAGTTATCTGTCGTTTTGTCTGTTTGTCCCTGGGGCCAAACGGCCCTCCCTTGGATCACCAAGCAGCGCTGATGCATTGAGGCCATTTGCAGCCCCAACCGCCTTCTCTTACCGCTTTTATCCATTCTTTTCAATACCCTGTCACGACAAAGGCCTCAACAAAGCCAGCTTCGCTATAAAGGTATAGAGGCAGACAAGTATATAGGTAGGAGGCATCCATTTTGGGTGTCACTATAGAGTTTGTTCGCTCTTGGTTGCATCCAAACCTTCTTTCGTTCGTTTTTCTCCAATATCCCCTGGCCTTTTCTTCACCAAAAGCCAACTGGTTTCTTTTGGTAATCGAGTAGTCACTTGTAAAAGCTAATCACCATCTATTTTAAGTCATTGATTCCTTGAGACTAGCTTATGATATGGGAGGAGAAAGTCAGCGCTTACATGCACAAAGGGGCCCCCCGAGAAAATTCTCAAGCTCAACTTCAATATTAGGTTAAAATTCGTTTAATTTAAACTGACCAATTGCAAACACGTTGCCTTCTTTATTCGCAGAGGACATTGAGGTGGTTTCATGGCAATCATGTTTTCCAAATAGGATAATGGATTGCGGTTCACTTGACCCAGCTTGAGCTGCTTTAGCCATACCATATGCGACGGCCATTTTGCAATTTGCTGGTGTACCATTACCATGAAGGTGTTGAGAGGGATTAGTTAATCGCCCATGAGTTTTCTGTCTAGCTCATTACACACACACATTTAGATAAAACGTCGATAATTTAAAAATTCTAAAAACGTGAGTGCTTGTTTGACCCTGCTTTGGTGTAGCGAACAAGTTTCTGGATTAACGGTTCCTTGTTTATCTTAAAATGTTTAATCTCTATAATTCGGCCACCATACAGGAATTAACCCAAAGGGACGCGCACACAGGTGTGGTTTAAAATCTTAAGTGGTACAACCATGTTTTTCAAAATCAACTGTTACAATACAGATGAGTTCTAGTTTGCTTGTGGGATGTAGTGTTTTTCAACCGAAGTACTGCAATGGGTCCACAGGTGTGGATTGATAATCGAAAGGATTAATTTGGAATTAGTTTTTTCATCACTGAGCAAAGTTTTATTAAAAACTTCATTTTTGTATCATTGTAAAAAAGTTTAATCCCTTGTTAGTGGTTGAAAAACACTATATATCGTTTAAAACACAGAACAAATGGTTTCCTATACTAAGCATTTTATTTACAAAAGTACATCCTATTATATTACAATTAATACACGTCTTAACAGGTTTATAATTTTATTCCTTGTTTACATTGTTATTTTTCTGTACAAGTACACTTTATGTTTGGTATACTGTATACCGGTATAGTATAGAAATTTGTTGTTGTTGATGTTGTTGTTGTATAATAAAATTACGTTACTTTTTAATAATATTTAGGAGTAAATACCAAGTTGGTAACAACCTCTAAAATTTATCAAATTTTTGGAATATTTTTCTTCAATATTGGAACAATTTTATAGGCTGGTGCTCCTATTCAAAATATTCAACATTATAAGAGAACTCTAATATCAACTCTGTGTATATCCAATAATAACGTGAACATGTAGCTCGTGTCTTAAGAATATATTTATGAAATATTTAAGATAAAAATACTCTTAATTAAGCCAATATAAAGGGTATATAGTATTTCAAAATATATATCTATTTTAGTGTGAGGTTAGTATTCATTGAACAACTTTTAACATTCAGCTTGTTTACTGAAATGCATCTTCAATTCATGTATTCTATAGTCTTTCTTTACGCTAAACGTGTACTTGGCCCACATTTTTGCTTAAAAAGGTGTCCCTGCAATTTTCCCGTGAAACAGGGCTGTTGTCGTCATTCACGTACAATTCAGCTAAGCCTGCTTGTTCATTGAGACATAAATCACGTTGTTTTTCGGGCAGATTCCCATGCATTGAACCACTAAAGTGTCCAGCAATGTGAAAGAAGGTCCCCTTTTAAGGTTGACTTTATCACTGAACTTTTTTTTTCCCTTCCAGCTATATCTGTGGGCCATAACCATAATGGTCAGGTCACAATTCGTTTATGGCCCAACTTCCGTAGGTAGCACCCCTGGTATGTGCCCACGGTTGTCCGATAACGTTTCCCCATCCTTGACGGCATGTATCATGGTGAAGTTTCTTGACAAAAGCCTGTTAGTAGACATGTCAGTAGTCAACTCAGGTAAAGATGATTGCGTTGGTAAATACAGGTGGACGTTTGTTGGAGACAACCATGATGAAAACTTTTGTTTTGTACATCTACATGTAAACAACTGACGAATTTGAAAGTTTGTTTTGTAGATTGTAAATAAAGAACAAGAGAAGAACAAGGTTGATGATAACTTTTGTCATCTGAATTTAAATCGTATATACAGTTTTGCTTTTTACATATTTGTAATGTACAACGTTGTCATGGCAGGTTGATTAAATTAACAGCAGAGAAATAATTAACTTTGGTGAAAAATGACTTTTTGAAATGCATTTCAAAACCAAAATTCTTTGTTACACATCTTGCATTAATGGTAAGCATGAAATTGAAAAAGGTAATCACGTAAAAAAGATATCATTACATATTAACTGTATGTATAGCGTTATATACATATACTGGTACAGTTATATATCGACAATAATATCGTGCACATTTTTAAAAGTATATTTCAGGTAAATGGGATCAATAAGAACAATGAGATTTAAGCTTAAGCAAAAAGCATTATTATGATACAAATGTACAGTTCATGATGATTATAATCTAGGTAGAAATTCGTGCTTATGTATAGCCGTATATACAGTAATTCATTTTTCTTGCCAGTTAAGGCGGAGCTTAAACGTTGGCGCCAAACGTATCAGCAGTTGCCAAACGCACGCCAATAAACTTTCGATAATAAGGTCAATATTAATTGTTTGTCGACGCGACGAGATTGAGAAACATATGTGCAGAGTTTCTTATTTTTATTTATTCTTAGTGAGTGTATTTTTGTCACATTTATTGCGTCTGCACGCACGCCTCCCTTGAGAATTATTATTGTCGTATACGGTGATATTTTTTCATCGCCATTTTGAAAAATTGGTTTTTCATAAGCCCCATTACTGCAGTCTAGTCCATCGGCCTTTGTGTAATAAATTTAACTGCATTTTTCACTGATAAAAGTGCACAGAATTCCAGCAGACTAAACAGACCTGGTGTTGTCCGAAGATAGGTGCCCCCTCGCTTTATCATAGACGTTGAATGATTTAATTATGACAAACTTCAGTAAAAGTACTCAAACGAGTGACATTTTATCACTTATTTGACCACCCTCCCTCCCTCTCCAAATAAGATACCATATGGGAATATTTAAGACCAAACCAGAAATAGTTGAAACATTTATATAAGAGGCGTTAATACATGCCCATTTTCAAGACTTGTCATATACTGTAGGTTTCATACTAAAATGACAACTATAGAATGCGGTGCACTTATGCGATGTTTACTGCAAGTTGTACATTGACCTGGGAGCTGGAAACCATAACCATAGGCCACACGTTATTTGCTTTCGAAACACAGAAATTAGCTGGAATTCTGAAGATCTAAGAGAAAGTTCACAGACGAATTTCAAATGTTATTCTTGTCACGAAAACATTACACCAAATATGCATACCTGTATTTTTAATTTTATATATTAACTGAATATTTTACACAATTATTTTGATGTATGTTTTACAAAAATACATAACTAAGGAGAGATATTGGCAATATTTTGAGTAATATACCTTCACAGTTTTTTACTCTTGTGCTTTGCACAAAATATTTGCAGTCCTTTCAAAATAATATACAACTTGTTCTTTGCATTCCATGTTT
>JAUJYV010002759.1:0-11655 GCA_033995625.1 Ophyiulus pilosus | reverse complement strand
AAAGTTTTTTCTCCCCTTCGTATTACCCTGCAACGAACCATTTTTCAAAATGAAATTCTTCTGCTGCAGGTTTTTTTACCATGTGGGGCTTTCATGGCTGACTGGAGACTGCATAGTCATTTTTTTCACTGCCTTGGGCTGTATCGGTATTGCTGAAAAATTGTGAAAATTATTAGAAATAGCTAACTGTGACGCACGCTAACAGCTATCATAAAATGCGGATGAATATTATATGCAAAGGTTGACCAGTATAGCGAGTAGTAGTTTTTTTTATAATGAATATTACTCCCCTGTATTTTTGAGCTAATTTATTCTCCCTTGCCATCCATGGTCATAAAACACTGATAAACAACGTTACACCTGAACAAAGTGTGTTTCGTATATCGTTACGTGTCAAATTATGCCAGTGCAAATATTACAAACAACGGCTTTTCCACGCTGGACGCATGAACCTGCCAAGAGTGAATTAAAAACGAAATGGCGTATCAACGACAACTTCATTCACATTTCGCCTTTATTTACACAGCAGTAAAAGAACGATCTAAAACAACTTTTGGGGATGTTAAAGTTGATGGTGTCTGCAGTGTTTGCTCAAGTTCGCCATAAATCATATCAGCGTTAGGGATATCCTGTCTTCAACAAATAGATGGTCCTTCTCAATACTATTGGACATGCTTAAGTAAATACTTGCTTTAGTAAAGCCTATGAACATTTCTTGCAAATTATAGAAAGAAATTTAGATGGAATGTCATGGACATAGTGTGGGTTTCCAGCCACCTATTGAATGAAATAACGCTTATAGGTGCTTTCAAGTGGATGGCTGGTTAGCCTTTGGAGGCGGGAAAATCTCATAGGCATGCATGTCACCTGATATTATGCCATTTTATAGTCTAGACGGTTTAGTCCTGCAAGTCCTCTTAATTTACGAAGAAAACCTTGAGATTAACAATGTCTAGCCAATGCGAAAATCTATATTTCGGTTTTTCTAAAAAAAAATGGATGCTATTCCCCCTTATTCTGTCGAGTTTATCCCGGGCATCCTTCTGGCTGCGCCTCCCGCGTCGTCTGTCGTAACTATATAAAAAAAAGGCGCGAGGGGTGCGAATGAGAGTAAGTTCTAAGGAAAGGGAAGCCATTAAGAGTAGCGAAAGGGGGAAACCGACGAATGTAGGTTACAGCCTTGCCCTCGACATTCGCCGGCCCAGTTTCCAGCCGTCTGAAGCCGCCAGTCGATCGATACGGGGCCCCCGGGATGCCAATGAACTCCAGCCCCGGTGCAGCAGAGTGACGGCGCAAGCGCGCGGCGCAACGACTGACGGCGGCCGGCTCTGATTCCGTTAATCCGTCTCCCCCGAGACGCGTTTTCAAGGGCAGCCGGCAGCCGGTGCGACTGACCTAGTAATGGTGTGGGGAGGCGCGCGCGCCCCCTTCCGGTGAAAGGGTTACGCAACCGAAGAGCATTTTTGCTGCTCCCACGTAATAGCTGCTGCTGTTGTTGTGGTTACGCCACTGTTTAACGATATGGCGACGGGCTCTTTGATAGGCGGAGGGCCGATTTCGAAATGCGTGACCCGTGCTAACGGCTTTTCACTTTTGATGCTGGCTGGGCCTTAATGGACGTTACGTAAAAGCATTCGCCATTTAAAGCCACGGTCTGGTGCCACTACGTCCATAGTGGATAGTATTTTATTCAGGTTGCTAATTAGGATTAGAATATACTTGTAGATCGTACCCACAGCTTATTTACATTTCAAGTAATGGAGCGAAGATTAGAGAATAGGTAATGTCATAGCTTAAGTATGGTATTCCATCCAAGCAGTCGCTTTATGTCCAGACACTTTTGCTTTGAAAATGTAGGTTTACAACTTCAGCCTCCATTTGCTAAATTGCTAGTATTTTGCACGATTTATTTGTTGTGCAAATGGTAGCGTCCCATTAGCAAAGACCAAGGTGTTTTCTTTAATGATCTTTACAAAAACGTGATTAATGGACCCTAAGCGAATAAAATGCGACCTTAGTTGAGAACATGTTTGTCCTGGCCTTGGTATTCATAGATAAAGGAAAAGATGGGGGGTTATAGGCATCGTTCATCTAAAGACATGTTAGATTTTGCGAGCCGTTGTTGCTAAGGTTTTTAGTGCAGCTGCTTCGCCAACCTCTGCCTTAAAATCCTGCCTTCTTTCCAATGCCATTCGTAGATATCATTATATTTAGGCCATGCATTTTGATACGAGTTCTTTCAACCCTTTCTTGCCCTTGGAAATGTGCCCTTGAGGAAGGAAGGAGCAGTTTTCATTGATGGATCAACGCGGCCTTCTCGGTCATTTTTTCCTCCAACGGAAATGCCCAACCCCGTCTGTTCTTAAGGATGATGATGATGCACCAAGCTCATAAAACACCGAAAAAATGCTATAAATCCTAAACACGGCTCAAATAAGGCAGTGATGGATGGGGAGCAGCGGGTCCTTTTTTATGGAGATTCAAAAAAAATGGGGTGTTGGTTTTGGTAACACTCGCCAATGTTATTAGTACTCGCCCACGCCCTATAGCGAGAATGAGTCGTGATTTGTATAATTTTTTTTTATTTTTGGTGGTTGAGATTCAAATTCGTACTTGAAAATGTGAATCACGTCTCAGTCCCATAGTTTAGCGTGACACGACGGGGAAGTCAGACACTTCAGAGGAAAAAGGCGGCAAAAAAAAAAATCAGGGAGAAGTCAGTGAAAACTGGAAAAACGAGATGGGAATTAAATTCGTCACGAAAAACGCTAAATCTCATTAGCATAATTTCACCGAAAGACATGCACGGAATGCCAATGAGTGGAAAAAAGCATCCGCTGTCTTGTCGTGATAAGGAAATCCCAGTGGTATTCGCATTAAGCGAACGTATCAAATTTGTAAGCCGTTGCATTTGGTGTCAGTTTCCAATGTTCTGAAACTATAGAGCTCGTCTGATAACATTACAAAAATTGTCCAGGTGAATATTTTGTGTTTCTGCGTATCCGCAATTTTTCTATTACAGTTCTTTGACTCAGTGATGACTCAGTTCATTACCATATCGATTTTCCTCCTCTTTTTATCGATTGAAATTTTCTTGCCGCAGTGGCCTCTAAAACGTACATCGGGCAAGTTTTATTGTCGATATAGGAGTCATGAATCCCCCACCCCTTCGTTCAGTGCATTAACAAAAAGTTGAAAGAAACCTTTCCAAAACTTTATAACCCACGTTCGGTAAAGCTATAGTTTAACATTCTCTCTGCGCATATTTTTGCCAATTCATACTGATGGAGTTTCTGAGAAACGCCCCCCTCACGGCGCATAATAACTTGTTTTGCAGGCTGATGTGAATCACCCGCCGCCACCAATGACGGCATTGGCGACGGTGCTGGTGTTTGCTGGCGTACGGGACAATGCCGAGTATTTGGGCCGGGCGCCAAAGTTGCGAAAGGGTTGTTGGGATGACCGTTGCTGTACGTGGAATCGAGCAACATATGGCAAGCGTTTGAAAAACTTGACAAGATGCATGACTATGAGAGATGGGATGGTATGCGATTCCGAGAGATTGTATTCCGGAAGTTTGGTGACGCTGTGGTCGAAAAGTATCTGCAAAGATGGTCTTGAAAATTTGGGAAATATACCATGAGTTTTCCAGGAAATTCACTGGACATCCTGAATGGTATATTATACCTTCTGGCTCTGTTGACCTTTGCCCCTATTTGAGTAAGAAAATACAAACATCCTCGTGATTAAGCAATGCTTTATCTAAATCTCTCAGCCTTGACCCCATCTTCTGACGTCGTTACATGTTTCAATAACTTGTGGCACCTCTTGGTAATCAACACCATTTCACGTCTCATCTCCAACTTTAGATTAGACAAGGTGATTTTCAAGTATTTTGTTTGCGAATGGAGATTCCATTGCTCGGGCATGACCTGGTTTTGATAGACGCGGGGGTTTTATCAATGGTACCACGAGCGGCGTGTTTGTGGGGTAGGATATGCGATGGACAGTTTGTCAACTCCAACGGGATAGAATCCGACTCCAGTCTAGATTAATTAAAATTATACCGACTTTCTCCTCCACGACGATAAGGCAGGTCGCAATGTCCCCTCCTCGTGTTTGCCATACAAACATTTTTCTGGAAAAATTGATTGAAAATGGGACCGATAAGCGTGACACGTGACCGTAGGCCATCCTGTGTCAATTATTTGCTGATGATTTGAAGTCGATTGGCAGAAAAAGAACCAACTGTTTTTTCTTTACACACTCGCACCTTCAGGGGCTCGTGAACTTAGAAGAAACTCGGTTCGAGTCAAGGTTAATTTGTTTAAATTTTTATCGAATTTTTAAGACGCTGTACATGCGAAAAATGAGAGCCGAGCCCATTTCTTTCGGGTGGAGAGAGCAAATATGGTCACATTTTGGGTAGGGTTTTTTTTTTAAGGAAAAAAGGGTCGTTATGCACGCTGCGTGCACAAGCTCAATCAGAGGTGACTTTGTAGGTTTTTTAGGGTAAATGATTCGAAATTGCGATGACGTTTGCTTGTTTGCACTGATGGGACATTCTAGCGCTCCTATTACGGCACGATTAATTAGCAAAAACAACTTTTTTGTTGTGACCTGGTACGACCGTGATGACTGATCATGATCATCGTGGATTTGTGCATAGATGAAGGGGAAAGGAAGGAACAGATTAGGGCATAACTGGACGCTTTAGTTATGCAAGCGTCGGTTGGGTCATCTCGTGTTTTATCGTTTATAGCTATTTTTGAAAGCCATTCATCGCTTGGTTGTAGCAAACGTATACGAGGAAACCCTCGATGTTGATTTGCCTTCAAATGTTAATAGGCTGAGCACAACTAGCATTTTACGAGCCGTAGCTATTTTATTTTTTTATCGGAGGCGATAAAACGTCCAAGGTCGGGTTTTGTAGGGCTTTGGCCAACGCATCGCGCATGCTTAAACTCATGCGAAATTTATGCACGCAGAAGTTAGGAGGGAAAAAAATCGGTTTTTCGTGAGTTCGTTGGCTCGCTGTCTAATTTTTGCACATTTGCCAAGAAAAAAGGTGACGCAACCTGGGAGCGAACGTATTTTTAATCTTGTTAGCCTTGGTTTCTCAGTCGCCATCCATGGCCACCCCTGGGCTTCTCCAGATGCATTTTTTGGATGTTCTACTCCGGTGCTTCGACCGGATCCGGGTCCAGGGCTGCCGCGCCCCCGAGTGGCAGTTTCGACAACTGATTAAGAGTGGATGCTAACAGATTCGTGCAATACCTGCGGTCTTTTTTAAATGGCCTCTCTAAACTTTTTTTTAGGGTATTTATAGCCAGGTGTAATGTGGAATTTCCCCGAGATTAAATCATTTCAATGTCTTTTCTCGGTTTTTGTATTGCCAAATTATGTCGCGTTTCTTTCTTTCTTCTAAAAGGTGTAACTAAGAGGCCTCATCTGCCCCCTTTTTTATACACCCATTAGACCCGGGAAGCGAAATTAGGTCAAAGTGGATGCTTTACTAACTGGATTATGGTTCCATCAGATTAAATTAAAGATAGTATATCTTGTTAACTGTAAAATTACGGGGTAAGGATAATGGTGGTTACCCACCCCTCCCACCCACATTATTCAGTCTGGAACCTTTTTAACGTAAATTGCGCACCTACCCAATACTAGGAATAACGCTCACTGGCGTCGCTGGTGGGCCTCCAATCGGGGTTTTTGTTTGGTTTTTTTTTTTAGGGTTGGGTGGGCGAGAATAATACTTTTTGAAGTTCTTGGAAAGTTTCATTTTCGCCTGTCTATGTACTTACGGAATGTGCAGGCTTTCCTATTTGAGCTCCCGACCAGATAAAGGGTTTTGAGATATTTTTTCCCACGAACCTTCGATGAAGATGCGTCGGCATTTTTATTGGGTAAATGGCTCCTAATCGCGTCGGTTCTTAAAAGGGGTGGATCTGACGCAGCCAGTCAGCCAACTCTTTTAGCACTGTTTATTTGTTGTTGGAGAAGGTGAAGAAACAAAAAACGTCGTTGCATGAAGTCGGTCGCTCGTAAAATTTCACTCAATTGCGGCTTGAAAGTTGGCCTAGTGCGAGCTGGGGGTAAAATATGGTGGGAGGGGGCGAAACTCCTGAAATTGCCGCTTGGAATTCTTTAGAATGCGAGTTTATAACCTTGGACCAGATGCCAACGCTAGGGGGTGCTGCAGGCTATCATAAATATATTGAATGAGCCCGTGCATGGTTTCGTCAGTGGCGCAGGTTGTTATTGGGTTGAAAAGCTGATTCCGAAATTTCTATGGCCAATCCCCATGTCGGGTACTGAGTGAGTAAATGACGTCTCCGGTTTGCTACTCACTGGGAAGTATAGTTGTTGAAAATGCGAAAAGTTTAATTTGCTTCGCGTGTTATTCACCCGTGCCACATTAACGGGTCGAAGTGTTTCGTTAGGGACAGGTGTTTTGGCGATCCCTCGCCTCATCATCAGGTTCCCATTAGCCACAGGTGGCTACAACCGGTACTCGTGTTTCGCAGGAGGGACCAGTTTATTATTTTTTTCTTTTGGATTCTGTATTTTTAATTGGCCGCTTCTAACATCTCTTATCTAATTGCGATTTGGTTTAGCCGTACACCTGGGCAGTTTGGGCGACTTACTAATAGAGTAAAAGGCATGCGTGATAAGAGGTGCTCTCGTCGCTTATCTGCACTAATTAAGTCGGTGACCGTTGCAATAGTCCCTCCCGGATTTGTTGGACGAGCCCCATTTGCTATCAATGCGAAAATATTTGTCCAAAAATGGTTGGTTGTGCGCTATTTTCCCGGCATTTGAACCCCCTGTGGTGGGAAGATAGCTACACCCTCGCCGATTGATTTTTCAGTTTTTCACGTTTGGCCTCGCGGCTCTTTAAGACACCGTTAAATGGCAACTTAACTATATTTATCCAAGTTGAATGCATCCAAATAACCTTAACAGACCGCCAAATGGTTCGTTTTTTTACGACGCGAACGTTTCCCCGCATATAGAATTGTTTCACTTTGAATGCTTTTAAACTGTGGGTCTCAAATTTGGCCAGCAGAGTACGGGTGTGTCACTCTGCGCCTAACTGCTTTTAAGTGTTGATGAAATTTCCTATAACTGCGATGAAAAGCTCGAATTGACAAATTCAAAACATTGTCAGAATGGATTAAAAATGCGAGTCAAATGTCCACGACTATAGTCAAAAATTCAAAAATATACAGTTAACAACATTCTTTGTCGATTGCATGCATATACACATGGAAGATCTGTCAGTGTCCAGGGAATGGACACGGCCGTTGCAGGTACCACAATGAACGTTCATTAGCAAAGGTGAATGAAGGAGGAGGCTCTTTTTGCTTCGATTCAGTGGCTTGTCTGTGAGAAACATGGCATGCAAAGTATGCCTCCATCTACTTTTATGTGTGCGTTTTTTTTCTATTTCCAATCCGGTTTAAATCTCATTTACCAGGAATGCTCGCCGCGTCGATTTTCACCGAGAGCGAGATGAAAGGGTTGAGGAATGAACTTTGTTGCCAACTGCATTCGTTTTTCACTGATTAATGAAGCGAAATAAAAAAGAAACTTGGAACAGGACGCTGAACCACGCGGACGACTTTTTTTCTTTTATTCATCTCGTTTATTAGAATTGCGTGAAGCAATTTTTCGCATTTTTAATGCGATGCAGATCTTAAGAATGGGTGGGGCCAATGGCATCGAATCACCTCTGGTTTTGTTTTAACTGGTGTCTGGAGAAATGGTGAACCGTTGTTAGCACGTTATTCGCTCCCGGGTAAAATCAAAGTTATGGGCGACCCTCGGGATGTCTGGAGTCTGCGAATCCCAGACTGAATGACGACACCTGTCCATGGCCTTCATTCCAAAGCCTGAACTTGCCATACTGTTTTCCATGCCATCCATGTTGAAAGTACCTAACGAACAGTTGTATTGTTTTGTTGGCCAGTCTGCTATGTTAAATTATGTTGATGTGTTTATACATTTTTTTTTAATACCACGTATTAATTAATGTTTTTTTTTTTCTTTCTTTCTTTAAGATGATGACGACGACGACGACGATGATGATGACAAAGAAATCGATGTTGTCACTGTACGACGCGGAAAGCAGATGCAACTGCTCCGAAAACAAGTGTGTCTAAAACAACAAGAACGAAAACTGCAAACACGGCCTGTCGCCGTTCGCAAGACGACTACGGTGGTTCCCAAAACAAAGGACACCAGTGTCACGCGGCGATCGCTACCCAGCCAACCGAGCCCTCAGGTGCGACGCCAATTGCAGATCGCTGTTACAAAGGCGACGAAGACGACGAAAGCGGCGGCGGCAACGACCAGTGGCAGGGGACGCAAGAGGAAGGCTGCGGAAACCACCAAACCTGCGCCCAAGAGGCAGATGCGTGTGGTGATGGCTCCAGAAGCGGCCAGCGGCTCCAGGCTGACCATGCGTATCAGCACCAGCACCGGCACTGGCAATACGGAGGAAGACGAGGAAGCAAGGCTCAAGCGAGAGGAGCACAACAAAATGGAGCGCGTGCGACGTTCGGGCTTGAGTTACACCTTCGATGGGCTGAAATCGGTGATACCCCCCGACCCGAAGAATCCCAAGCCGAGCAAGGTGAGAATCCTATGCTCGGCCATCGCATATGTGAAAGAATTGCAAGATGAAGACGCGGCCGCGACGCAGGAAATTGATGAGTTGATTCAGGAGCAAGAGCGCTTGAAGCAGAAGCATAGGATGCTATTGCAAGAGTTGCAACAGGCCCAGAAGAGGCCGCAACAGGGCCAGAAGAGGCCGCATCAGCGAAAATAAAAGGACTTGAGTCCTTTTATAGCCGAACGAGGCCAAAATGAAAAGTCTTTGGCAAGCACGAAGTATTGTTCCTGAACACCCACTTCCATGTGCGGATACGCGCATTTCATTTTTCCTGCCTTTTGGAGCACTGTCTAAAAAACACAATCCAAATTAATTGAAACTTATTTGGTGGTATACCCGTTCTTGCCAAAGACTTCAGTTTCTTGATGCTAGCGGCCATGAACAAAAAGTAAAAAAGGTGGCATTTGTAACTAGCAATGGCCGTCTAGAAACAATCCTACCTCATAGCATTTCAGCTACACCTGGAATCATCCCACATGTGTAGATATCATCACAAGTCATTTATCGTCTGTATAAAGAACTTTCTACGCTTGTATATACAGCCCTTCCGCGTGGTCGTGATAGGATTAATTAGTTCACCTATTAAGACTTTCTAATACTATAACTATAGATAGTACTATTGCTTCTGCAACGATGAGAGATGATGGTCCGTTCATTTCGGATTTGTTCCTTTTCTAATTCTTTTTAATAAGTTGATTTTTCTTCTTATTTTTAATCTTTCTGTTTATCATTATTTTAGATGTAAATAGTGCCATTGATACTGATTTCATTCATTATTTTTGAATTTGAGTGCCACAGCACTGAAGTTCCGTTTTAGAGGAGCCTCCGACGCCATTTTAAATGTCAATTGGGAGAAAATGGCGCTGGGGGGCCTCGGTTAGTCTTATGATTTTGTATATATATAATGAATATATTGAAAAGAAATATTAGTGCCTTCATTAGATAAGATAAAATATAGTTGTGGGATTTTAAAGCAGTTTGATACTTGGCATCTGTAAGAAAATATAAATTCGCCAGGGGCCCTTCCTTTGACGACTTTTTCATTTCTCTTATATTTGCCAAGTGCCAAACTGCTGAGCTTCTCCAAATTAGTATTAATTAAATTGTATAAACTTTATTATGCACGAACACCCACATTACTATATTCGTGTATATTATATACAAATATTTTATTCTATGAAGAAAGACTACTAGTATTGGTTTTTGCATACTCATTAACTAAGTGTTTGATTTCACACTAGTTTTAAAGTGTATTACAATATGTTTATATACAAAAGAATACGACACCTATTTCAATTATTTTTCACAAAGCTTGAATATTGTTTATGACACGGGCAAAAATCTGTGAGCGCTAAAGTTTGTACTTACTACTTCTGATAGTGTAATTATAGTGCTCAACCGCGTCATTTTTGAAGCATATGCAAACAGGCGGAATTGTACTTCTACTTTCCGGTTTACCTAAATTCGGCGATTTTCAATGCATATTTCATCTAAACTGTTTTTTTAAATTCTCCCTAGCAAAATTTTTTTTAAGTCTTTTTTAAAGTGCATTGAAAATTGCTGATCATGTAGGACAAGTTTTACCTTTTACCACCCCCTTTTTTATGTCGGGAAAAATTACCATGGCAGATATATGACCCTTTAAAATTTTAAAACGTCTGCATTCTTTCGACACGTCGTGTGACGTCTTTTTTCGGGAATTCAAAATTTGAGATGAAAGTGTGAAATTATTTCACCGTCATTCATTTTGACACTAAACGTGTTTTTTATACACACAAAAAAAAGCAATTTTCGGCAACCGCAACCCTTTTACGATAATAACGTTTGATATTTAATGGAACTTTTTTCTCCTTGCAAGGCTTCATTATATTTTTACCACCCGACTACAAAAATGTACATTACTTTCCCACGTTTGCATAGGGCTTCAATGTTCTTTCCCGGTTCTGTAACAAACATTGCCATTTTCACTTTTTCTAGTCACAATAGTGGACAAATTTCGGTTCGTTCATTATTGACTGCACGTTTTTATTTCCTATACACGCCATAGCCAATATGTACGGATTATTGCTACTACAGTGTATTTGAAAATGTCCTCTAATGCCAATCAATGCAATCTTTTTTGTGTGACAAACTTCTGTAACTTCTGTTTCGCACCAACGTTGAAAACTGCCCAGTCAAAACGCCATGTGTAAAATGATCGGGATTGTTTTAGGATGATACACTTCTACATGTGGGTGGGAGCTGTTAGATTTGTCAGTTGGAACTACGAATTCCTTCAAGAAAAGGCATAGGGGCAATATTAAATTTAAAAAAAGTGAAACTGGGCTACATGAAAAATAAAAATGATTTCAGTCTGTGATAAACTATGGTACAATGTTACCATTCGAAATCAATCCACCAAATCTGCTAATATTTTTGGTGCGGATATAAAGTAAAAATAAACAGTTGGGAAAAGATTAAGAAAAGAAGTTTTGATTCCTAAACATCCTAGTTTTGTTTGTGGCTGTTGTGCATGTCTCTAATTTAGCAATCTCTCCAGGTCCTCCTGGATGAATCAGATACCTATCTGATTCATCCTGGACGACCTGGAGATTGTTGCTAAATTTTACCACCTAAGGTACGTTTACTTCCCTTAATTCCCCGTTAAAATTAGGCTCCATACACCGGTCACGTGGTTTTACCCTGAACGGACGGTATTTTAACTCATTTAAATTTGCACTACCGTGTTGCTTTTTAGATCCTGTAACACTCCGTTCGCACGACCGAATCGACTGTTTTGGCGCACGAGGTTTTTTTCACGTTGTCCTTCCCCGTTACCCCTATTACCATTCACGTTATCGATCCCGTTAACGAGAAAAATAGAGAGTTTGAGCCAGCCAACGCCTTAACGTTAACGTGGGGAAGGGAGGAGCCACGGAGTTAACTATCCAATTAATTAACTGTACGTCATGCACACTCATGACATTCATTTA
>JAUJYV010002758.1:0-11658 GCA_033995625.1 Ophyiulus pilosus | reverse complement strand
AATTCGGGGATTCCCCTATCCACGTCACTCGTTATGCGAAACAAACGCTCGTTAAGCGAGTCATTTTTTAAAAATTTTATATTGCTCGTTATGCGAATCACTAGTTAAGCGAGGTTCCACTGTAATGTGTCAATATTCTGATCGATTTGATGGTATCCACACTTCAACTGGGTGAATATTAATTTAGACAGCAAGGCTTGCGATTCCCCAACTCATAATCGTAAGCCTTGCTGTCATTTTACTTCATCATTTACAAATGGCCAACGTTTATCTGTAGCAGTAAATTCGAGTAGTAAAAACAATATTGATTTGAAATTACTTGTTTTGTGACAGATAAATTTTCGCTAGAGAGAATTGCATTCTTTTTCGAAAAGTGAAGTTTCACAAGAATGTTGTAATTTATTTTTATGAAACCTATATTTTGGCGTAAAATGCTCAAGCCAATTCTGGACCCTATAATGAAAAATGGTCTTTTCAAGAAAGATATTAGAAAAATAGACAGCTATAAATAATATTTCCAATTGTAGTGTTTATCGTGAGGTTTTTTTTATTTATTCGCTTTCCCTTTGCTAAATCATCTTGAATCGTCCTAAGTTGATCCTATTTAAAATTATATCCTCAATATATTTTAATTTGTAATTGTCAAATATCTTTAAGTTAATACAATGTATTGCAACACTTGACTAAATTAAAATTTTCCAACTTGTTCAGGATTTGTAAAAATCTAACAAAGGGTATATTTTGAAATTTCTTTATTGATATGGTGTTGGATCCCTTTTTGACTAACAAATAGTTTTCATAATTCTTCAAATGGTCTCGTGCTATATAGAATCATAAATAACTATATTGGATAATCATTGTCTGTAAATGTTAGGCCACATTAAATACAGTGCAAGTTGTTGTTACCATGATGTCATAGTGTATTGTTGTGGAATCAATTTGGAAAACTTAAATCTGGAATAGTATTCCAAAACGTGGAATACAGGGTGGTCTAAAAGTAATGTCTATGAACTAAATCCAAAATTTCAGTGAAACTTTAGTGAAAACTCAAAATTCATTTCGTGCATATTAGTTTCTTGCTTTTATGATTATTTCGATACAAATGGAACTAAAAATCTCGTCCCTTTGCAGAAAAATCAACGTTTCACCGCAATACATATAAACCTCAAGGCAAAATCTACATTTGGAGTCACAAATCTAGTAAACGTGAACATCTTTTCAAATGATGTTCAGATCCCATTTTGACTCGTTAATTAAGTTAATTTGGGTGCGTGACAACTTCTTAATATGATTATATTTCACATATCTCTTACATTTTGCGAGATATTTCTAGATTAAGGGAGGTATCAAGGCCGAGACAAGTTTATGTTAATTAATCTATCTGCCTTGCAAGTTTTTTAAGATGCATCCATACATTTGCCTTTAAGCCCCATAAAAGAATCATGTCATATTAAGGCAATTTTGTTGACACCAGAAGGAAGCCCTTGGCCACTAGATGACCTTAGCGACTTATGACATTTTCTAAACATCAAATGTCGTTTAAGGGTGAGACATGTTCTTCTGCCAGTCCCATTTCTTTCTCCTTCGAAATTGCTGAGCAAAATGATAATGCGGAATTCGATGAGGGGTAGAGGGTAACTCTATCCGGTCATAACTCATTTTCATGCGCTGCCATTTTAACCCGTTTCCATCATTCGAACAAATTACTTAGCCCTTCCATTATGGATGGGCGCTGTGCAAGAGCCTGCATTTGTTTAGCGTTTCTCGCGGTTAGGTAGCAAGCAATAAAGTAGACTAATAGGAAACTGTTTTCTCCGATGGCGGCATAACTGCCAAATATTCATAAATCAAGCCCAGCGCAAAGGGCTTCCGTAGCAACCCGTTTGGAGGGGCGCACAAAGTGCCCCTCTCTAGCCGTTCGAAAGCCCAATAAAGAATCGCTTATTGTTTTCGGGATGGCGAGCAATAAAACAGGGCAGGCCCTATGCAGCACTTACCACATTGATCAGCTGGATGAACGACAGGCCGAAATTGACTACAACTGTTTCCGACATATTCTTAACCGGTCGAATGAGTTTGTTGTAGCCACGAAACAGGTCCCGGACTAAGCGCTCTTCATCTTCAGATCCGAAAACTGAAAAAGAAAATGACAAAAGAGAATGAAATTTCATGCTAACGTCAGCGCTCTGAAAAAAAAATTATAGCTTAAAACGAAACAAGATTCAATGTCTTTCCTGGTCCTTTGTTCGAGTTGTGATGAATGGTAAGGTGTGACCAGTTTCGGGTAAGGAATGTGCATACAATACTGCCCAAAACGCCCGAAAATGCCAATGACAATGTTTTGCAACTTATTACTCAACAGTGGAAAAGTTATGTGTCGTCATATCTGACCATAAATTCTCCATTCCTGAAACTAGACATGTACATAAGAGAGGAGTGAGTCTAGTCGTAGTCGATTTTTAGAGGAAGTATATTCTCTGGCGTAACCACTGCTCTGTCTAGCTCGGTTAGTTATTTTTTGCGTGCTTGCATTGATTGCCAACGTTTGGGTAACGCATCTGTGAATTTTACAAACGTGCCCCTTGAATGTTGGCAATCACTGCATAATGCGTGTTTGCAGTGATTGCAAACGTTCGGGCAACGCAATTATAAATTTTATAAATATTCTCCTCGAACGATGGTAATCACTACAAGCACAACTACCTTATGCGTGTTTGCCGATGTTCGGGCAGCGCATTCGTTAATATTTCCAAACGTGCTCTCTGAACGTTGGCAATCACTTCAAGCATTATTGCTTTATGCGTATTTGTAGTGATGGCAAATGTTCTGGTAGCACAATTATAAATTTGAATATATTCTCCTCGAACATTGGCAATCTCTACAAGCAACACTACCTTTTGAGTGTTTGCAGTGATTGCCAATGTTCGGGCTGCGCTTTTGTGAATTTTCCAAACGTGCTCCTTGAACGTTGGCAATCACTGCAAGCATCACTGCCTTATTCGTGATTGCAGTGAATTCTAAGGTTCTGGCAGCAAAATTATAAATTTTAGAAATATTCTCCTCGAACGTTGACAATAACTAAGACAACTAAGACCACTAAGCGCCACTAATTTGTGCGTGTTTGCCAATGTTCGGGCAGCGCATTTGTGAATTTTTCAAACGTGCACCCTGAAAGTTAGCAATCACTGCAAGCATTACTGCCTTATTCGTGATTGCAGTGAATTCTAAGGTTCTGGCAGTACAATTATAAATTTTAGAAATATTCTCCTCGAACGTTGACAATAACTAAGACCACTAAGCGCCACTACTTTATGCGTGTTTGCCAATGTTCGGGCAGCGCATTAGTGAATTTTTCAAACGTGCACCCTGAAAGTTAGCAATCACTGATAGCATCACTGCCTTATTCGTGATTGCAGTGAATTCTAAGGTTCTGGCAGCACAATTATAAATTTTAGAAATATTCTCCTCGAACGTTGACAATAACTAAGACCACTAAGCGCCACTACTTTTATGCGTGTTTGCCAATGTTCGGGCAGCGCATTTGTGAATTTTTCAAACGTGCACCCTGAAAGTTAGCAATCACTGCAAGCATCACTGCCTTGTGCGTGCTTGTAGTGATTGCCAACGTTCGGGCAGCACATTTTAGAATATTCTCCTCGAACGTTGACAATAACTAAGACCACTAAGCGCCACTACTTTTATGCGTGTTTGCCAATGTTCGGGCAGCGCATTTGTGAATTTTTCAAACGTGCACCCTGAAAGTTAGCAATCACTGCAAGCATCACTGCCTTGTGCGTGCTTGTAGTGATTGCCAACGTTCGGGCAGCACATTTTAGAATATTCTCCTCGAACATTGATAAGTTTATTATATTCACTAAAACTGACTGAGTGTTCCATGTGTTTCAATTATGCAATATTCAAGAATACCTAGCTTAGAGAACACAAATAACATGTGTAACTTTTCTCATTCGTCTGTAAAATGTTTTAAAATGTATTTATTGTCAACATGACTGACCAGGCTTTCAAGCATATTCTCAGCCGAAGCATTTTTAGAATGTGTTAGCACCGACAAGTTGAAAATAGCATAGTCGAGTTGATTACAGATGTGCATGTCCTAGGATGTCACGATTAATCGGTCATATTAGAACTTTTCTCACATGCTAAGGCATTGCGTTCTTCCTTTCATTTCTTTATTCAGTAAACCGAGCGCCATTAAGGACAAGAAAGTACATTATTTCACTTTTCAACTACTAGTTCTATGTATGTCTTGCTGTTAATCTGGTCTCATCAGTGCTGCGCAAGCATTCCATTAATTACACTCGTTTCGCCCACCCCGCATACTTAAAATAATTACTTCTCTTGTTTGACTTTTTCGCGTTTGAATTAATGCAAATTTGTTGCAACGGAACGCCTGCGTATTTTACTTTTCGGATTTCATCTTTTTCTACTGACTACATACATGCTTTCCTGAATTAAAACTATGTGAATAGCACGGATTTCGTTTTTTACATGTGAAATGAGAAAATTCCGGTGACATTGATCTTAGGATTGACGCTGCGGCTGCTCTGTGAAGAAGATTGCAACTCTCCAAAAAAAAACAGCTTAAGTGGAAGGACTTAAGCTTGTGTAAGGTGGGACTCTACCTTACGTGATTAGGATTAACAAAACGTAATTTGATGTTAATTGAATTGGATTCGTACCTTGTAGGATGTTCCACAAAAACACCTGGCAAAATAGGTTTTATGATCATTTTTTCATGAAATTATAAACTGAGGGGTTTTGAAGTCGAGTCCAACCAGTTTCATAAAACATAACTAAACGATCCAGCGTAAGGCAGCCAGATTTGTTAAGGGCAGTTATCAACATTCCGCGAGTGTGACAGAAATGCTCCACTCTCTAAATTGGGACACGTTGAGCTCCAAACGTGAAACGTTATCTATGGGGTTATCCAAACGTTTTAAATTTTCTCTTAATTCAATTCAATTCAACTCAATACCCTAGAGTCAGAAAAAAAATGCCATATGATAGGGGGGCCGTACCCAATTTTAGGAGAATGCTCATACGTCAGTAACGACTTAGACATCATTGTTAGATTGTATTTCTACTAAATTAGGAGAATCACCAGGTAAGCTATTCCATCGTCTAATCTCGTGAAAAAAGGACCAATTCATATCCTGTTCCCATATATTAACGTCTAACAACTACTCTAGGAGTAGACATACATGTAATATGTAAGGTTACATAACATGTAATTGTGTTTCATGTAGCACCCAGAAATCCTTGTAAATTATTTGCAATTTTCACGTGAAATATGTCTTCAGGGTGGGGTAATGCGCTATCGGCCTTTCATTCGGGAGGCCTGGGTTCGATTCCCAGGTCGTCTCCTATTACTGTGGTTTTCGCGGTTTTCCATGCAAATGCCATGATAATTCCTCTAAAAATCGGTCGCGACCGTGCTCCTTCCTCTCTTCATATCTATTATAAATTAACAAAATAATCCAAAAACGCAAATTCCAATTGCCAGGTGGGTCTTCCATGTGTCTTTTCATTTTATTGTAAGCCCTTTTCAGAAAAACTCCCTTGGTTTTCCAACCCCGACATGAATGATTGCCATTCCAGAATAGATACTTGACTAATGCATGAATATTTCATTAGTCAATGGAGAAATGCTCCATGACATTGATTTAAGTCGAATGCTCTAGCCGTTTAAAATTGCGTCTTCGCATGCAATGGATTGAGCATTGATAAGCTTAACGCCAACTAATTGGCTTTATTGTGATTGCGCATGCCATTCAGAAGTTATCAGCAAATCCCCCTTTGTCTATTTGATTTTGTGATTTTTGCAGGCCTATAAAGTTAATCCCTTTTTTGCAGCGTATGCAAATTTAATGTCCCGAAACGGCATTTACATAGAGACAGCGTTCTAAGGTAGATATTTGCTTTTGAAAAACGTGTGGTTATCTTAAGCATGATCGAGTCATAGCACGTGATGGGTATTTGAACATGTGTTCAAAATGTTTCATTGCAGTAAAAAACATGAATCAGCGCATGTGTAAGCCGTGATTTGGTCATGGTCTTAAATTCATGTAATATGAAAAACTAACCACTCTAAGTAATGCGTTTTTAAATAAGGCTTGTATGTAACTGGATTAAAATGCATTTCTTTTTACAAAGATATGTACTTTATGCAGAGTTACACCTTAATCTATTATATAATCATTATCCTGCCTCTAGATCTTGTTTGAAACAAATATAACATTAATTTATCCACTAAATCCGACGAAACGATATATATCTAGGGCCTCACATTTTCATTTTAAAACAATATTAGTATGTATGAAATCAAACAAATACAGTTTACACTACAAATTAGAATCCAAAAGAATCACACAAGACAGTGCGAACCACGGGACAGTGCAGCTCACAAGATAGTGGGAACCCAAGAGACAGTGCAGCTCACAAGACAATGATAACTAAAGAATGGTGCAGCCAAGACAGTGAGAGCCAAATGATAGTGCCACCTGGTCGACAGTGCAACCTCATCTGTCTAGTCACTGTCTTACACCAATGGATTAAGTTTGACGTACACTTCTCAAGCCGAGGAAGGAGAGCGGGGATCGTCTTAACTCGTGAAGATCTTAAATTAAGATATTCTGATTTGTAGTGTATTTATTATGTAAATAGAAATAACACTGTAGTAACTTAATTGAAGTCACGTGATGTCGTCCATATAGCGTAATATGATGAGAAATGTGGTGGCCATCCTCATTTGAGATGTAATAACAGTTATCAGGTTTCAAAACTGTACCCCAAATTTCAATTAGTTCGTAATATCGGTTGACGCTTACATGTCAAGTGAGGTCAATTGAAGTTTTGTTGATCGCTGATGTATACTGTTGAATAGAAGCCGATGTGGACAGGGACTTTAATAGAACGTTTTGAAAAGGTCGCTGCTGAATGCTTTGTTTGCATAGCGAAATTTAATTGCCCTAGTGTCAGTTTGGAAATACACGACTTGTATGCGTCGCTCTGGCGTCATGCGAACGCGTATCTATTTACAATTAGGGAGATTGTCTGATGAGCATTTGGGAACTTTTCCACCGGCGTCCGATCGATGCAACTATGTGGCGAAATCGCAAGGTGGACGAGCCACATTCCGCCCCATCACTGCATACTCGTGACCGCATGAATGCTGCAAACGCCAAGAAAGCAAACCCTGCTGACCAACACGAGCATGTCCATGTCGGTTTCAATGACTGATGGGGTTACGTGGCATCATGTTTCGCTTCGTGTTTCTAGAACATCAGCAACATAAGCCTATAGTTGTGGCCTTATTCCGGTTCAGCACCGTCTGGTTGATTATGCACCATTAAAATGGTGATTCCGAAAATGAAAGGGTTGCAGAAATACCATACACAGTTCAAAAAATCTTTAAATTTTTCAGACCGAGCTAGGTGAGGTAGTGCAGGGTTATGCTATCGTCCTTTCAATCGGGATATGTGGGTTCAATTCCCGGGTTATTGCGGATTTCCACACGTGTTTCCAGGTAAATGCTGGGATAGTTCCTCTAAAAATCGGTCGCGACCGTGCTTCATCCTCGCTTCACATGTATTACAAATTACCAAAAACCCAAAATACTAATCCCAATTGCTAGAAGGGTCAAGACCCACGTGAATATGGGCTTAAACGGTCCTTAAAATTTAAAGGGATAGTAAAATTTGAAATGACCTCGCTTTACGGCATAGATACGTTCCGGCAAAGTTGGCCGTAAAACGAAAAGCCGTATAACGAATCAATTATTTTTATATGTTTTTTGAATGTGGATTTTGATTATGTTGGCCGTATAACGAAACATTTTGGACCGTAAATCGAAAAAGTGCCATAATTAAAAAAGGCCGTTATAGCGGAATGCCGTATAAAGAGCGACCGTATAGCGAGGTATATGTGTACACTGTGGGACTCAACCAACATGGTAATTTTGGTATTAGTACACCTAATCCTCGCTTTACGGCTTATGAAGCTACGCAAAGTTGATCGTAAGGCGAAAATGCCGTATAACGAATCAATTATTTTGAATGAAGGTTACCATTTTTTTTTGGCCATATAAAGAGCGGTCGTATAGCGAGGGTTAGGTGTATTTTTGGTTGTGTGGTTGTATTTTGTTAGTTTATATTAGATGAGAAGAAAGGAAGGAACACGGTCGTGGCCGATTTTTAGAGGAACTACCCCGGCATTTGCCTGGCTATCTCATACATACATTCTACACTTAACGTTGAGTAACCATCTTAGCTGGGTTAGTGGTTATTTTGTTTGTTTGTTGATTTTTAACGTTTATCTATTTGTGCAACACGAGGGCTAAACTCCAATGCCAGGGGTTAACCTTCAAAAAGGATTAACCTGAAAATTTTGCCTACGAGGGGGGACTTCCACCCCCTCTCACTTTTCCGTAACTTTTACAAGACATTTTTTTTACTGTGTACATGTACTAAATTTCTGTACGACATCAGGCTGTGTAGACATTAGAGAGTTTGAGTCAGCCAACGCCTTAACGTTAACTTTAACGTTAACGGCAGGAAGGGAGGAGCCAAGGACTTAACTATCCAATGAATTAACTGAACGTCACGCGCACTCATGACGTTCATTGAGTTCATTGGGTAGTTAAGTCCGTGACTACTCACTTCCCGCCGTTAAGGTTAACGTTAAGGCGATGACTGGCTCAAACTCTCTATTAATTGAAGACGTTAATTGCATGACATTCGTGGAAAGACTGCCGCAAAGAATGTAAGGTATATCAATGTTTGTTTGTTTATTGATTTTTAACGTTGGCCGAGTTTTAAAACTTGATGGCTTCCTCCAACATCTATCTGGAATGTTTGTATGTGTCAGAAACCATGCCTCCCCTGAGAAGTCTTTAATTGGCGAAAATCAGGTGGATCTAGTGAGACCTCCAGTTTACTCATCCAAAGGAGCCGCCGTCACTTAGGGAATTTCTCTTATTTTACAAAATACCAACCAATACAACAACACCTTAATGGCGTGTCCACACTTGAACATTCATTTGCACTAACTAAAGAGTTAGGGTATAATTAATATTAATATATATATTTGGTTAATGAAATAGGAATCGTCATGGAAATGGAAGCGCTATATTTATTGAAATTCTAAAGCTGGGTCTCCACCAGTATACTCATTTGAGTATACTCAGTGTTTCCTGTTGAAAATGTTGCCTTACCCCATTTCTGTTGTGACGTATTTGCCAAATTATGACGCGTTTTCAATTCCCAAAACGTGTGTCCGGACTCATTTCGATGATTGCTCGGGAGGCGGTCCAGATCAAAGGAAAAATATGTAGCTACTTTCGGCTCAGCCGTTAGCCGTCGGCTCAATTTAATCGAAATCACGCGCGTTTGGACAATCACGCCGTGTTTTCACCAAAATAGAGCAGACGGCAGTTCGCCCACGTGTTTAAAATTCAAAAAATAGTGCAGACAGCAGTGCTACACAGTCCTGGCAGGAGCGCCATAAACTGGACTCACTTGCACTCGGTTTTTTTGCTTCGTTTGGTGGATACAACATGGTATCATACTTATTGTTGCTGTTTCATCGAGGAAATGTGGTAAGGTGAATTTTTGTGTGTGCAACATTTGAGTAGAAACATCACGACTCATTTGGTGGAAACCCGGCTTAAGTTACAAATGATACCATTTACCATGTTTAGTTAAGAAATCTAGTTTTTGCTTGGAGGTACAACAATTTTAACAGAAATTAAATAGACTGCCTTGATTCGGGAATTATACCAGCCTTTGTCGCCACCTTGACCAAGCAATGCAACAGGTAAAGTTGGGATTTCCTGGTCCTTCCGGGCCTTCCAACGGCCGTCCGCCATCACCCAAAACGCCGATTATATGTATGCGGTGACCAAATGGAAGCCTATGCTCGAGGAAAAATGCCTTCCTACGTAATTCCCGCGCAATTTGCACAACCAAATAGCTGCCATTGTCCACGTTAATTGCAACCGCATTTCGCCAATAGCGAATTGCATCTCATCTCTTCTCCAGGCAGGGGCGTCGCGCGTTGCCATGGCGACAGGCTAACTCCGTATTTCTGGCTTTTGAACCTTAATCACTCATCAGCTTGCAGCTAATGAATCCCCGCAGGTTTAATTGCAACCTGCGTAATTGCTCTGGAGGCTGATGCCGCCAGAAAAATGCAAAGCCAGTTATGAAAGTATGCAGCACCGATAGGAACAGAACCCGGGATCTTGCATCGCGACTTGATAGGAGGTTCAGAAGGGGTAATTGGGGTTGCCTGGTTTTCATCTAGGCAGCACGAATCTTTGTTCTTTGTTATCTGGGATTTGTGACTTGCCAGCTTCATTCATAGCAAGCACGTAAAGATGGAGTGTGCCATCTTTTTGGACCCAAATCTTCCTTGCCTTAAATATAAATTATGCATTTTTCACTACCGTAAAATGTATAGATACTTTTGAACAGGGGTGGTTACTTTAGGCCAGTCATCGTTTTACTAATTAGGAATGTCTTAAGCGGGATTCAGTTGGGCTTTTTCAGAAGTTTGGAGTAAAATACTCTTCCATCATATTACGGTTATTTCTTAAAATTCTTAAATCGGCATATTCTAAATTACGGCCATTTTTATTTAGACACCTGTTTTGTGTTTTCGCTAATGTCGTAAAACTATCTTTTTGTGAGGAAAAACTAATGCCACTATTAATAAAACAGGTCAATATAGTGCTTCACTACTAACCACATGAATATCAAGCATTTATACGTAAAACTATAGGCTAAGTTAGACAAAAACCAGTCCTGGGCGGGGTAATTTGGGAGTAATCAAAACTTGAGTTTCTGAAATTTTGATCATTTTATTCTGTATTTTATTTTTATTTAACTCGCAAAGTAGGGGTCAACGTTTTTTTGCGGAGAAAGGTATAAATCAGCTTGCAACCTATTATTTTGGTAATATTCACGTTGTGAGTATATATGAACTCCATACATGGGCATTAAACGTCATATAAGGCCATAAATATTTTCAAACATGTATTTATCATTGTAATTATTGAACAGTTCTTCAGACTTCCAAAAAAACCCAAAAACTGGCCCAAAATATCCACGTTTTACGGTGAAACACGTTATGCTACCTTAGTTGATTTTTATATAATTAGGCACAGGTGGAAAAGGTATATTGGGTGATAAACTGTATGGCCTAATCATTCAATATGTGTCATGTTCAATGTTTGATTGAAAACATGCATCCATATATGAAAATATACAATATAATACTCTCTATGTGTATAGCTGAACACATTTATGGCCATGTAAGACATTTGATGTCATTGCCCATATATTATACAAAACATGGACTAAAGGTGTGGATACAAGCCGTGCAAACACAATGTTCACGATAAGTACATACGCATACTATAGATGGACATAATGTAGATGAAATTGAGAGCGTACATTGAATATATATGAGCATACATGCCCTTATAGGCTGATATGTCCATATATGGCTTTCACATATACAATGTACATAAATTCGGCATATACGACTTTTCAGCGGGGTCATATACAGGGTGGGCCAATAAAAGTGAGAACATCTCGTAGCATATGAGTTATTTCAAAATAAAATTTAATTAATTAT
>JAUJYV010002757.1:0-11662 GCA_033995625.1 Ophyiulus pilosus | reverse complement strand
GCTTAACTTCGGGGATCGGACGAGAACCGGTGTTTTCAACGTGGTATGGCCGTTGACAACAGAACGACTCAAAATTGTGGAGTTATGAAGTGCAAAGGTTAGTTTTAATGTGGTTCTGTTAGATATGATACTAAAAACGTTGGCAGCATATATTCACTACAACATTCATATGTATGTCATGGTTACCTCCTGAATGCAAAGACTCATCGCATCGAGGATATCCATTATCCATGAGTAATGATAGCAAAACAGAACCGAAAGCATTTGTTTTGTTTACATACGTATAGTATTGACAATTCAAACTGTATGCGTAATAGTGTTTTAAACTTTTGAATTAAATCATCTTCGTGTTTACTAACGATGGTATTACACTTATCAGTAGTAGTAAGAACTTACAAAAGATTTATGACGAAATTTACACCCGTAGCCGTTTCAAGCGAATTTTTCGACTATCGTATGACGTCACGAATATGCTCATGATGTTCAGTTATTTCATTGGAAGTTCAAATCAATGCTCCTCCCTTCCCGAAAGTCCCATTGAAGGTCAGTATAAAGGTCGTATGCTGGCTTAATTTGTCTAATGTCAGGTCAAAATGATGGCATTTGAACTGGTCAACAATAAATCCTGGAGAACGAACAGAAGTTACGAAACCATGGCGTCATAACGTCAGTTCCTCGTGACGTAATCTTTCAACAAAAATGACGTCATTGTTTCTTGACAATAGACATCCATTTACAACAAAAAAATGTATTATCTATTTATCATCGGTCTTTTAATCGGAAAGGATTAATCTAAAAACATCGCTCTTTGGTGACGTATGTATACGTTGTTTCAAACTAGTCATGACCTACATCTATAACACGTCATACACGTATATGAACGATAACATTTCGTGGATTTAATATATTTAAGGGTCAAGTGTGAGTACCATCCTCAGACGTAAATGTGAAAGTCTGCATCACCTACTTTATATTTTTGAATAAATATTTTTATTGGGTCCGGTTTACAGAGGCCCAAATTTTTGAACGCCGTTCTGTTGCATCAACAAATAATTCAATGAAAACATGAGACCAATTTTCGTAGTATTTCATACTGGGTTTTCCCCACTATCCCATCTGGCACCAGGCCAAACTTAATAAGTGCAGTTAAGACTTAAGAACTACAAACAGGGTGAGCCACGTGAGGTTTGGCAACGTAACCGTGGATTTCGTCATCGTCATTTTCATTGACTGAAACCAAGACACACGCGTCACATTTACGCAAGTGATTCAAGAGTGCAAGAAAAACACAGCCACGTGATCGACACGTGTTTACTTTCAATTTTCCCACAAGCCACGGGGGCGAGTGTTGTTTCAGCAACTGGACACGCTGTACGAGTATAATGGGCAATTTAGGAGGACGTCAAAGTTCATATACATACGTGCTTTCAAAAGGTGACTATCAGAAAGCTACAGCATGGACTTTTTTATTTTTCCAGCTAGAACGTTTCATAAATTGAATGTCTACAAAAATAATAATGAAAATATCATCTGGGAAAAAATATATTTCGGTTTTCCTGTGTTTTCTATTTCTTTACAGAATTTTGAATACAATTTTTGGAAGAATCACAGGGAAAGCCACAACAGTATTTTAGGGTGCACCTTGTAACCTGAACAACGGCGGTGAAACGGAAGTGAAACGGCTAACGGCTGCTAATCGGATTACGCGACGAGGCAACAGCTTACGAGAAGATCATTTGCACCAAAATGATAATCCTACGATAATATACACATCGGCAACATATTAGAATATTTGTATCTCAATTATGTTTTATGGTTCATTTACTTGATCTAGCCTTCTTCGTTATACATTTGGATCAAAAAATCCCCATTGATATTTGAGTAATATTGCGTTAATCTCAGGAAAAGTCAAAACTGTTTTAGGTTGCACCGTGTAAGCTCAACAGCAGCTGTGAAACGGAAGTGCAACGGCTAACGGCTGTGAATCGGCTTACGCGGCGGGGCAGCGGCTTACAGTAAGTTTTCACTAAACGATACTCTACAATAATAATATAACCATATTATATACATCCCCGACGTTTTACGTGTTACCATTTACGTGTTACACAGTTATTTTGTAGCATTTGATTTTAAAAATTGTATTCTTACAGAAATCTACAGATGGCCATGACAGCGCCAAAACGACTGGGGGAATTTGGCATACTAATTCCCATTAATGAAATCAGAATTTCCAATGAATAGAGTAGATTTGGTGCTTTTGGATTCATCCATCCCATCATTTGCATACAGCCTTAAAGTCACGGTGTGGGTGTGCGTGACGTCACTGGGACCCTGGGAATGACGTCAGTGGCAACCTTGGCAACGAGCTGGCTGGTAAGACCAACATCCATCAGACACTATTCCGATATTGAAATGAGCTAGGATGGGAAATGCCTCCGTTCTAGTCTTTTTAATACCAACAGACGAAAGGAAAAATCGAAAAGTTTGTTTCGTGAACACGCAATTATTCCCTTCAGAAATCGAATTTATATAACAATGTAGTTGCATTAAAACCGCACAAACTGTGCCAATCTATGTTGAATCGGTTATTGATGGTTGCACCATATACACAGTAATAGAATGTGGATGACCCCGGCTTAACAATTTGACGATATATATACTTGGCAAGGGAAATTTCTATCTTATTGGTTGCCAGCGTTGTCATGGATAAAGTGAATGATATAAACTGATATTCATGGATTACTTGGCAACCAATAAACTAATGGTAGATTTCTTGCACGCAGTATATAGGTAATAACTTGCCAACGTCATTTTTATTGGCTGCCTAATGGCCGCATAAAGATCTCATTACGTAATAGCGATAATCAATTGATACCAATGACGACATCACTAGTTTCAAATCGATGATGTTCTATGTCGTTAAGTGTGAACATTATAGTTTACAATCAATTTATTAGCTGTTGAGGGTTGTTCATTAATAGAGAGTTTGAGCCATCCAACGCTAACGATAACGATAACGTTAACGAGAAACAGCGCGGGAAGTCCGGAATGGCATTGGAATGCCATGCTTCACATAGGGTAGTCATTGACATTCTGGACCGTCAGCGCTGTTTCTCGTTGTCGTTACCGTTATCGTTTCGTTAACGTCGGATGGCTCAAACTCTCTAATAGGTGCATTCACGTAGATGGAGGGAAGACTGTGGACCATCGAGACACTTTTTACTAAATCATTTTTTGCGTATTCAATAACTGTCTTAGTGTTGTGTAATTGTAAGGATATGTGGTTTAACTAAGTCGATGTGTATGACGAGCGAATTCTATCAAATTTAGTGTGAAATTTTAACGTTTGAAATTTTGTTGTGGAATGTAGTTTTACCACACTCCTGGGGTAAAATGGGACACTTCATGAATTAGACAAATTATGCAAAAAGATTATAATAACTTGTATTTGTCATTGTTAGACTAAAAAACGAAGCGAGTTGCAACTGAAATATGATAAAATAAAACTATTATACTTTAAAAAAGTGTTCCATCTTTCCATCTTTCATGCAAAAATCGTTCAATTTAAATTTTTCTAAAATATTTTTGGACTCATTTTCATTTATTTAGCAATGTCAGACATATACAATATAATAATTATAAAAATGGACAATTACAAAAGTGCTCCCCTTCCACCCAAATTCAAAAATGCACAGCCGGTATATTGGTAAAAAATGGAGTTACCATACATATCACCCCCCAAAAAAAGCACAGTCGGTATATAAAAAAATGGAGTTGCCATCCATAGCAGCCCCAAATTCAAATCCATATCTCCCCCCACCAATTTAAAAAAAAAATATATACATAGCGGATATAGGACAAAAAATGAGTTAACATCCAAATCACCCACTTCCCCCAACCTCCAAATTCCAACAAAAAAAAATACACACCCGGCATATGACAATATGGAGTTGCAATCCATATAACCCCCCATCCCTCCCAATTCAAAAATATACACAGCCGATATAGGACAAAAAAGGAGTTCCCTCCTATATCACACCCCCTCTCCCCACCTATGCGCTGTCACGACATTAGGACCAATAGGCCATCCTGCTCAAATTCGACGATAACGATGCTTTTTTCGAGGATCGTCCATCAACATCGTCGTCGACGTCGACGTCGACAAGACGCACGTGCGTTTGCTAAGCCGCAAAGCGACACCACGGGTCGCAGCCTCGACGAACCGCGTTCAACCAGTACTGTCGCCATCGAATTCTCGAGCAGGGCCATATTTGGAGTTATTCCAAAGCGCACTGGGAACGAATATCAGTCGAGACGGAGATATACAAAAAAGCTTGACGACTGATAAAACGGCGAACGGCTGGCCCACCCTCACGCTTTATCGACCGCGCCGCTACCTCTTCGAATCTGCGTTTGCGTTCGATCCTCTTGCGTGACGCACGCTCTGACGTCATAGTTAGGGAAAGTCCCACATGGCACAGGGTTGCCGCTCTCAGTGCAGTCGGAGCCGAAGCGGACCATCGACGGATTTGTTTGCATTTCGTCGTTGGGCGAGATTTTTGAGGCAATCGATTTGAGGGCGCTAGAAATGTCTCGGTTGCCGAACGCCCTTCGGGAGGGGATTCGAGTTTGGCGTTTTATCCGCTAGGGTACGCAGGCTTGACCCTGTCGCTACTGCTAGGGAGGAGGAGGAGGAGGAGGAGGAGGATCTCCACGCGTTCGGTTTCACTGCTCACTCCTGCTACTCAGTTCGAGTGACCCTGCGGAGTGAACGGGTCGTCCGGGATTTTCAGCGTGGAAATTTTCACATTTTCACATTTTCTCCCCCGAGAGGATTTTTTTAAAAACATTTACTACTTCTCGAATACTGATTCGCGATGGACGAAAACGTGTCCGCCAACAGTCCGGACGGATGCCAGTGTGAGATGAGCGGATCCACGGTGGGGGGAACCCAGTGCAACAATGCCGTGACATCAGCACGGTCCATAAGTGTGAACGTGCACCCGACAACCGGGGGTCAGTTCCCGATGCGGGTCAGCGGCTCGGACAATGCCGAACAGTTAAAAAAACTCATTTCCAAAAAACTGAAAGTGGCTAAAGAGAGGATATGCCTGCTGCATAAGGAAAAGTAAGTAGCTTTTGGATTTAAGGGTCAAAGGGTAAACGGGTTGGACCTTTGGACCAAACTCGGTTGTTCAAAAAATGCTAAGGTTTAAATCCCAGTGCCTGCACGAGGGCTGCCCTGGTCACGAACCCTTGTCGGCCGCCATTTTGAAAATGCATTCCAATGAACTGAGGGTCGGTTACTATTGCAAGCAGCTTTTATATATAAAAAAATCTAGCTTTTATACAAGGCTACGAATTGAAAATCTGACCGCTTGACCCTTAGATTCCTTCCATTCGATGCCCGGTTTGCAACCTTCGCTTCATTCTGGTTTTCTACTATTTAAAATCAGCTGATCGTATGCCCAAGGATCTGAGCCTGCTGCTGCTACTGCAACCAGTGAAAACCACTTTTGCTTTATCGATTCGTTGCCATACCCATTTTGGACCGTTGCCCGAAACCAACGCCTCGCAATTTTTTTTTTTCCAAATATTTCACCTGTGAAATCCACGGATTTTGTGAAGAAAATTTCGGAGGAAATTTAGGCCACGCAGCAGGCGTTTTCTATCCACTCCCATGTTTTTTCGAGATCGCATTCTTGGGCTTGATTCAACGTGAAAAACTGATAATGAATCGTGTGTTTCGGGTTTCCTTAACTTAAGAAAGGTTGTTTAGTTTTCACATTTTTCGATCCAATCACACAAACGAACTAAAAATAATGTTTCTGGTTGCACATGTGGATAGGACAGTTTGATCGCAATTTTGCGTACGTGGATCCTGATTCTCTATTAAATATTATCTTTCATCATCCTATAGGTTTTCCTGTACAGTGTATATATATATAGCGTGCAAAATTGAGCCAACTTTTATTTCCGGTGTTTTTACTAATACACTTTAAATCGCTTTATAAATTCGACGGAAGTCTGGGCAACTTAATTTTTTCTGCAAATTTCACAAAGTAATTTTGCTAAAATACCACGTAACGGGATAATGAAAAAATACTGTAGTCACTGACTGGTTTCAACCTACTTTTGGTTGAAATCTAGCTAAAAACGGAGATCGTACAGGCAGCACGTGCACGTTTCCACTTATTTCGATAGAATTTATGCAAATCGGTTTTCAGCTAGGTTGAAATCCACTCCGTGACTTCATATAAAATCAAAGATTCCGATTTTTAAAGAAATTCCATTACTGCAGTATTTTGTATTTTATAGAGTAATTCTGCTAAAATACATTGTTATTTATAGTATAAAAAACTGGACAATAAATGGAATTCAACCTACTTCAATACAGATTTTGGTTTAAATTTAGTTGAAAACCGATTTGGGTAGAATTCATGCAAAATCGATTTTCAACTAGATTGAAATCCATTCCGTGACTACAGATAGAATCCAAGATTCAGATTTTTCAAAAAAATTCCTTAGGAGTAAGGCAATCCTTAACTATCATTACATTACATAACATTACAGTAGCTAATTTGGATTCTTTAGAATAATTCTGCTGAAATACCACGTTATTTTACAGCTACTACAGTTACAAAATTCCGAATTTTTTCAAAAAATTCGCTTTTGCGTAAGGCAACAGTTACAGAAGCATTCGAATGCTCTACTTATTTGAAGAATTTCCAAGTGTTAAACAAGCTTTAACAAAGAAACAATTAAAAAAAAAAAAAAACCTCGTCCAGTAGCCGTGGCGTTGGACGGTCAAGAGGGGAAAACCTTCGTACTTTATAAGCTAAGCACGGTAAAGTTTTTTAACAATATTTTTTTTTAAACCTGTATTTTTAATGACGCCATGTCGTTGTTTTTTATGTTCGGGTAGAATTAACGGTACTACGCCTACCCACTGACGAATTTTTCGCATTCCTGACGTTGGATTTGTGTACAGGCGTTTGACCCCTGGCCCGCTTTCGCACTGGGAACAAACGTCCATTGTAAACGGACGCTTAGGGGAGATTGAAAAATACATATAAAAAAACCTCTACCTCCGCCATGTTGAAAGGGAATGAAACGTTTCGGGCTTTAAAAACGAACACATTATTCCGAATTGATTTATTAGCGTCTCGACGTGTTCGACCCGACGAAATATATAAAGAACCCTACAGCAACGGTCGAGAGCTGCAGGAAAAATCAATGCTTTTGTCCGCATTGTGGATGGCGTCGATCGTATATGGATTCCCCAGAGCGTTCGCAACTTACCGAACATGGAGAATACGCTCGAAATGCGAACGGTCAATAACGCCAAATTGCAACCATCCCTCAAAGTCAGATTAGGAATGCTAAAGATGCCCAGGCAACTCATGTCCAACGCCTTCTAATTTCTGTTTCCTCAAATATTCGTTTTGGAGCTTGGCTGCGTAAGAACCCTAGGGCCTTGAATTTCAATGAACCATTGCTATCCCTGAAGCAACTTTGCATAATGTCCATTTGCTAAATTCGTTATCAGCACTATAGTCCCTGGTGGGGGCATGGACTTTCAGTATTGTATTTCCAACATGGCCGCCGCAGCAATTGGCAATTAGCGAGCTGCCATGTTGGAAATGCATCATTCCATTAGGGGTGCTGAACATGTATGTATATCAGACATGGCTGATAGTCAAAGAAGTGTTATGCTTTTAAATGTGTTGTGGTGACCAACTTTTATTTGTTGCATATCAAAAAGCGTTGCTGCGCGTGAACATTTGAGTAAAAGGGCGCGGCCATGTTGGAAATGCAATAGGACCTACTAACATGCCCCTAGCGGCTGGTGAACTTGAATATCAGCCATGACTGAAAGCCAAAGAAATGTTATTCTTCTAAGTATTCAGTGTAGTGACCAATTTTTGATTGCATATCAACAAGCATTTCTACACGTTGAGTAAAAGGGGGCGGCCATGTTGGAAATGCAATAGGAGCTATGCCACTAGAGGCTGGTGAACTTGAATATCAGACATGGATGAAAGTCAAAGAAATGGTATGCTTAAATGTGTTGTATGATCAGTTTTTTGTTGCATATCAAAAAGCATTACTACACGTGAACATTTGAGTAAAACGGCGCGGCCATGTTGGAAATACAATATGTCACTATATGGAAACACGTCACTAGGGGCTGGTGAACTTGAATGTCAGGATATTGCATATTATTTCATGTTTCTGAACAAGTTTTTGATACTAGTCATTCAGGTAACCGCTAGTGTTAATTTCACCAGCATTTTCACTCAAAGATGGCCGTCGAGACGGTTATATGATGTCACACGAACTGTGTCCATAGTAAAAGGGTAAGCTTTGCCGACTGGAGGGGGAGTTGCAATACTTAAAAAACAGACTAAAAATGTCTGTGGGTCTAAGGACGAGCCAACATAAAATTTGGGGAAACCTTGGTGGAGACGGGACGTTTTTCCAGCCTCCATTATTGAAAACCCTAGGCGTCGAGATGAGATTTTTAGGCGCCATGGCGGGATCTGTCCAGCCGTTTGAAATAGGAGGAAAAACAGTGGGGGGAATAAAGATATGCGAGGGATGTACAAAAGAGCAGGCAGGGAACGTGGGTCCTAGACCTGGTTTTCAATATATTCACCCGCCGAGTATTAAAAAAATGTCGGCCCGTGCCACTCCGATGTAACGTTGGACCATTGTGATCAGTTATCCAATCCCCTTTTATGGTAAAAAAAAAAATCGAAATATTTGTTGCCAGTTTGGTCAATCAATGATGTTGTGAAAATCGTGTTGAGTGGAAATCGTGTTCAGGAGAAATCGATTAATGAGATCTGCAATTCATGTTGGGTTAGGTTATTCTTAACGGTTGGGCATGGTGACATGGGGGAACTATCCCCAACCCCCTTCCCCCATCTCCATATATACGAAGCTGATCAATGCTAGTTTTATGACCAGTGGATAATTTTAGGCATCGTGTGGAATTTAAATTGGTTAACGGATATAAGGGAGGCGACCTTAATGTCACAATCGAACTCTTGGAATGCCACGTCATGGTATCACGAGGCGTTTCAGTCATGTTATAATGGCCAATAACACATCCAGTATATCGATGTAACTCAGACGTTGTCGATTCAAAAATCAATCTAAGGAGTCTCATGTTCGCCACCAGTAATTTGGCTGGCTATCAACTGAACAACAGTTCCGACATGAAACGTCCATGAAACTATCGATGGACACGAGCCTTCCAGTCAACAATCACCATATTTGTCTCTCATCCTTGTGACTGCAAGTTCTGCAACGTCACAAAAATTGAAATTTGAAAACGTAGGGGTACTCAACGAACTTTTCACTTGGGCAGTTGGGCTATCTGCATTTGGCCCACATATGGGGCGCATGCGCATTAGATTAAAGCAGCTCTGTCAAGGTCCACAAGTTGTGTCTTGTGGCGTGCACAAAGGGCAGCTTGCGCACTCCTTCACACTTAAGCGTTTCTAGTTCAAATACCTTTTTCTCCAGCACTTCTGCAAGGCCCATTGCAGTAGGTTCATCCAATTAGAAGTGGCCATTTTAAAAATGAGGTCAGCGCATGTACTATGGCCGGGATTAAACGACTAACTGCATAAATGTTCGAAATTTGTGGGGTCTGTTTGATTACCCCTACTGCCAACCTCAAGACGTCATTAGCATGTCTGCAGAATCGCCACTGAATTCTGCGAACACTAGAACTTTTGGAACTGGGTATGTGTGCATGGCATTTTAGCACAGGTTTGGCAACAGTTGTAATGCGCCAAATGTGCAGCACACGGACCAGAACGCCACTCTATCGATAAATATTGAAACACTGTGGTATTAGGGATCAACAGCCTGTTGTCACCAGCGGGTAGTGTATACAAACATTCCCCGTACGATATAATGGGCGGGACGTGACAAGTTCAATGGGCTCTGAAGTCGTGTGTGCGCAATTAGGAGTGCCACTCGTCCGTTTAGCAAATAGAAAAAATACCTAGGGCTCACATGTGAACGTTTAGACAGAAGAAGAAAAAAAATTAAAATTTGGCTTCTAGAATGAGATTTTCGAAACACCATGTAGGATTTTCGTATTGCCACTGTATTGATTTACACGATGGCTTGGCTTTGAAAGGCTTCCAGAAATGCTAAAAACCTCAATCAATGCACTGAAAGTGTTAAGGGCCATTCATAAAGGACGTCTTCAAAAATTTACACCCCACCCCCTGTCCATTTTATTCCAGATCCACCCTTAACCCCCTCATAGACGTCCTTAGTTTTTGAAAAGTAAGGTGTCCAGTAAATTTGTTGGAACATACAAAGGGCCATCCTATAAATATCCAAGCACCCTATCGATACCAACTCCACATTTTTCCAGATTTTTCTGATTAACGGAAATTTTCTGACTTCGAAGGTAAATTCCAGCATAAAATTGGTGTTTAACACAAATTTAGGCATAATTCCCAACTGTCCCTGAGGTCTTAAAATTTCAAGTACATTTGGGACTGGGGACACATTTATTCTGGTGTAACTTCCCTTTTCACTGACCTTTAAAACTCAAACAGAAAAAACTAAAAAACTGAAAAATACCATCAATACTCCCACCCCATTCCACGTGGTGTCCATATGCCAGCAGACCCCTCCCCCCTCCTCCCCTCACACTCTTTTAAGGACGTCCATTTTGAATGGTCCCTAACCCTAGGCATTTTTCGACTGGAATTAATGTCAGTGTGCAATATGAAGAAGGGCTGGCAACGTGAAAGAAATAACAAAATGTATCAAATGGTAGCTAGTTTCCTGTTTATCCGTCGATTAAGAAATTGTAGATTGAAGACAGCTGACCGTGAAGATGTTAAAGTATGTTGTTTTTCAAGTGTTTTTTTATACAGAAATGTGTTCGGATATAAATGCACTGCCTGAACCCTTTGACATGGTGAACAGTGAACTCTGACATGTCGTAAACAACTGATGGGAACCAGAGTCACCATTCGTATATCTTTACCATTGCAGGTGTAGACATAGCTGCTTAGTGCAATGAACTTTACACCGACATTTAGCACAGTAAAGTTGAAAATCTTTTTGAATGTACTGTTGAATTTCATTATATGTTAACCATGTACGTGTACAATTTGTTACCTCTTGTTTCTAGAAATTTGTTAAAACTAAATGTGCATGGCATCGATTGCTTAATTGATTCCTGGCAACAGCACTTAGAAACAAAAATCTACACACAAAAATAACAGAAATTCAACAATAGGCCAAGGTCTAAGTTGTTTCACCGTTAATTTGCGCAGAACAATATCCAGAGGATGTTCTTGGAATTTTCTGCAAATTGGATATGGTGTAAAGTTGCACATCCTCCTCCCACTCTGAAACCTTATTCAGGTTCAGCACCACTTAAAAAGTGCAGTGTTACTCCAAAGCGACCACCTTTGAAAACAAATTATATTAAAAAACGCTAAAATGTACAGCAAACTATAAACAAATATATATTTTTTTAAAAATTTGTGTGACTTTTTGTCGGAATCTGCTGCAATGCTGTTACCATAGCCAGAAGGGCCATTAAAAAAGGGCATCCCCGAAATTCCTTCAAAAATGTGACCCCTCTCCCCCATACCCCCGGACCACAAGGTGTCCA
>JAUJYV010002756.1:0-11666 GCA_033995625.1 Ophyiulus pilosus | reverse complement strand
TTATACATGTGAATGTCGACAATTTCTAAATTTCTCTAAACTAGATATAATGTCCGGTTTTACTAACCTGTTTCATTGGTCATTAAACTTTATTCACTTTAGTTGAATATTAAATAAATTTTAGTTGACTTTAACGTTAAAAATGCATTAAACAGTTTATATACAACCTTGTAGTAGAAAATCTTTTATGTTTACCACCGCAGATATATTTTCTTTATGACCAATTTAAAACAGCAACTGGTTGATTTGGCAATGTACATACATTCGTACATACCATGTATGAAAAAATTCCAGATAAAATATGTCATTTTCACTGGAATTATATTATGCTAATCTGTTAGCGATAGTGGTATGGGTAAATTTGTAAACACATACATAGGCATTCTTCTGATAATATGTAGGTTTTGGATTACCAATAAATGGTGTTGAGTTGTTTAATCATAGTTTCCCAGATGCCATCACTGTTGACGTTGGTTGGGGCCTAGCCCCGGACCAAAACAGGATCCAAAGTAAGAACATGGTTTTAAATGTAAACTTACTTTTATTTCACTAAAAAACAAGATAGTGTTGTGGTAAGCTTGGTGTCGAGAAAGGTAGTGAGTGAACCAAGATGGCGGATGGGACGAATTGAGCCGGGCTCGTCCACCCGGGAAAAAGGTAAAATAAAGGGGGAGGAAGGTATGGTAGGATCTAACTGACCCCGGTCAGTTAGCCAGGACAAAAAGGAGGGGGCCGTTGAGTCGTCCAACGTGGGCCCGACGCGCGGATGGGGCCCTGTGCGCAAATCTAGTCGAATTTGGCCCCTAACCCCCGGAAATTGTAACAATCACCTATAATAAGTTGCAAAACTAACTTCTAAATAAGCTTTATATTTGTTCAGATTGTGCTCTAAAGATGAGTGTAGAGCGACAGGTTTTACTGAAAATGGCACTTTTGCGTATGTGGCGTTCCAATAAGGGGCCATTCAAAAAGGACGTCCTCAAGAAGGGGTGGGGGTCTGCTGGTAAGTGTACACTATGCGGACAGAGGAGAGGGGACATAGCCATAATGGACGTCCATTTCAGTTTTTGGATTTTCTGTTTAATTGAGTTTTAAAGGTCACTGAAACACCAGAAGAAATGTGTCGCAATCCCAAATATATTACATGAATTTTTAAAACCTCGGGATAGTCAGGAATTATGCCTAAATCTGTGGTAAACACCAAATTTATGGTGGAATTTCTCTTCGATTTCGGGAAATTACCGTTAATCAGAAAAATCTGGAAAAATGTCGTGGAATGCTTGGAAATTTATAGGATAGGCCTTTGCATGTTCCAACACACTTCTTGGACACTCTACTTTTCAAAAAAATTAAGGACGTCCATGAAGGGGGAGGGGAGGGGCTAAAACGGACAATGACGGAAAAAACGGAAAACACCTTTCTGGTGTTTTCTTCAAGTAAAAAAAAAAAGTCTTTTCAATCCAAATAAAAATTTTGAAAAAAAAAAAGACCGGTCATCATTTATTCAATTTCGGTAACGGTGAAAAAGCATAGGGTGGGCCACCTTCCCCGCAATGAAACATCCATAGAAAAGGCATTTGTTTGGTTCATTAGCGCGATGCAAGGGCCATGAAAAGCGGCGGCCATTCGAACGAGAAAATGCGGGATAAAAACTATGGGAATTTCGCGTGGGGGAACTGGGTTGGTGGGGACAACCTTATACCACCAACCGATGATAAATGAGCCGCTGAGTCCAGGCTGAGTGCCAATGCTTGTTCAAAGAGAACAAAAAATTGGAACGTAAAAAAAACCAAAAGAAAAAAAACAAGAAAATTAAGGGGCTCCTCCTTCGCCGTGCGAAAACCCTGGCCCACGGCATTTCACGTCGTTCCGATGGCTGCTCGATATCAACGCTCACAAGTGCTTTTTTTACTGATTTTGGGGCCATAGATCGACATCACGCAACGCTCGAGACGAAAAATATCAATAAATAAAAAGAAAAATAAATGAAAAATCAAAGCTAGGCGCGAATCTATTTGCCGCGTACATTTTTTATTGCAGTAGTAAATGAAGCATAGAGACCCGTGGGGGCGCTGCGAGTTGCCTAAAGGAGGACTTTTATAATCTTCAAAAAGTAGCTCCTGGGTTTAATCTACTAAAGAACTGGAAGGGGATAATACATTCCTCAAGGGTTATCCAGACCTGGAATAGTCAAGTTGGATAGACCTGGAATAGTCGAGTTGGATAGACCTGGAATAGTCGAGTTGGATAGACCTGGAATAGTCAGGGGAGCTGGATTGACCTGAAATAGTCAGGGGAACAGGATAGACCTGGAATAGTCCGAGGAGCTGGATTGACCTGGAATTGCCAGGGGAGCAGGATAGACCTGGAATAGTCGAGTTGGATAGACCTGGAATAGTCGAGTTGGATAGACCTGGAATAGTCAAGTTGGATAGACCTGGAATAGTCGACTTGGATAGACCTGGAATAGTCGAGTTGGATAGACCTGGAATAGTTAGGAGAGATGGATTGACCTGGAATAGTCGAGTTGGATAGATCTGGAATAGTCAGGGGAGCTGGATTGACCTGGAATAGTCACGGGAGCTGGATTGACCTGGAATAGTCAGGTTGGATAGTCCTGGAATAGTAAGAGAAGTAGGGCAAACCTGGAATAGTCAGGGATGTTGGATTGACCTGGAACAGCCAGGAGAGTTGGATATACCTGGAATAGTCATTGAAGTATGATAAACCACTTTAAAAAGGATTGTAACATCATTATACGTAAATACAAAATGACAAATGTTTAGTATACAAGTGTCTTAACCATAAATGAAATATTTTTGTCAGTTCGTACAACTATTTCATGGCACCGATATTATCTATAACCTCATAATAAGAAACTAATTTTAAATAGCTATGATTAAGATATTTGACAATGAAAAAGTTTATAGTAGTTTGTATGTTTCCAAGTTGGTTTCATTAGAAAACTTTGACAAGAAGTTGTTAGGCATACTGTCATACTTTTAAATTTTCAGTCGTCAGGATGACCAAGGAAAATTATTTGATAACTGGGTAAAATAAGGGAAATTGACAATTAAATATCTTTGGGAAAACTGAAGCGTCATGGGTTTATTTCTTGAGCCAGGTCTCCACCAAAAGGAACATGAAGCGGACTCAAGGTTTGCTAAAACAAATAATCCAAAAACGTTTCCTTACCCCATTTTCGTTGGGAGTCCAGTAACGTGCTTCTGGACTCATTTTGATGGTCACTCTGGAGGCAGTTCAGGAAAAAAATGTTGGTGCTGCTCAGCCGTCGGCTCAATTGCGTTCAATTCGTGTTCACGTTTGCTGGAAGACAATCACGTCCGTGTTTAAATTTAGATCGTCTGCAAAGTGCGGGTCTAAATAGAGATTCGGTAGTAGCGCTTTAAACTGGACACATTTGCATCCGTTTTTTGGCTTCTTTTGGTGGATACACCTCTGCTTTATTTACATTGTGTCTACTTACCTTCACTACGAAAATGGGGTAAGGAAACTGTTTAGGCGAATTTGTTTCAGAAAACCTTGAGTCCGCTTCATGTTCCTTTTGGTGGAGACCTGGCTTAAAGCCGCATCCCCACCAACGAAAACGCTGAGCAAAAGCAAGGTTTTTGAAAGCATGTTTGCAATAAAAGTTTGCTTACCATGTTTTCATCCCAATATTTATATTCAGCAACTTCTGAGCGTTTTTGCTTTCAAAAGCTAGCTTTTGAAAACATTTCCCCTTTCGCCCAAGAGGCAGTCGGAATCAAAGGGAAAAAATGTTTTCTCTTTATAGCGCTTGTACCAAGGCATGTTCGCCGTCATCGGCTCAAATGCTGACCTCCAGTTAGCAGACGGTGTGCAGACGAACGAATTTCGAGCAACGATAGGTAGGTCCTCTAGCACACCGTCCATAAATTGCTAGCAGGTGGCAGCCTTCGTCAACTCAAAACATTTCCAATGTTTGTCATGCTTTTTTTTTTGGTTGGTGCACCTTTGCTTTTCGAAACATGCTCCTGAAAGCATGTCTCGTGTTTTCGTGTTTTTTGCTTTTGATCTGTGTTTTCTTTGATGGGGACCCGGCTTAAGTATTACAAATGGTCCAAAACACTGCAGTGAAGTGACGTCACGCGTTCGCTTGTTTCTGAAAAACACGCCAGGGGTCATCTTGGAGGCGCTCCCTCGACCCCTGGGTCACGACTAATGGAGAAAATTGCTGTTGTTAACCGCTCGGCGAGCCAATTTCGCCATGGGGCACCAGCTTTCATCTTTGCCAGTACCAATCGAAGAAGCGCCATCGATCATGCCATTCCAAAAGCCACCGTTTTTTTTATTGTTGTGAGGAGGGGTCATGGATCTCATGAATACAAAAACTGCCTTGCATTGCCAAATCTGCGTGGCGATGGTCGGCATCGTAGCTTCATATTAGGCCCTTGCCACAAAAGACTGGATCGATGGATAGCCAACTGTACTCGTTAAGGGGCGCGCTTGTCGCTTATGAAACACCAAAGTTCCTGCGCTTGGCGTTTTTTTCCCTCATCTTTTTCAAGCTTGCCTAATTGATATATCTATATGTATATTTAAGTTACTAAACATTGATGCGTTTGAGTGAATCTAAGTTATAAGTTGTATAGGATGTATCTTGTGTTTGCAAGATCCAGCATGAATCTGAACGCATCTAGTTTGAGAGATGGGGATGAATCTCGGCAACTCTGTTGAATTCTGGCAAATGGCGATTCGTTTTGTGGAATCTTGACGTAGGAAAAAGTGGAATCTTACACATGGATCCTTGGGATCCTGCAGGGACAATGACGTCATTTTTTTGGGGCGTAAATTCGGTTGACTCTGGCATCTCACGTGACTAATTGCATGCCCAGCCAACCTAATTGCTACTTTGTGCACTCTTTTAAAGAGTTGCATCCTCCTGGTGGCAATCTTCAAATTGTTTTCTTTAATTGTTTTTTTCTGTTTTGTTTTTGTTGTTCGTCGCGACCGCATGTTGTTGCCAACTTTTTTTTATGCACGAATGGCCATTCTTCGATCTCAACCGAGCATCCCTTCGAAATCTGGATGTTGTTTTCTAAATAAAAAGTGCATGGGTTCGCACCCCGGGGGCACCAATTTTTTTCTTCTTCATCTTTTTCGAATGCTAGTTCGTGGGCGGTGATAACAACATCATCTCTGGTACCAGCCCTGAAGAAATTCCTGGTTTTTGAGTTGGAAGACCTCACACACTTAGGCGGAGAGCCGTAGAAAGGCACGTACGTCTTGGCGCACCGGAGCACGTTCCACCTGCGGAGGTCAAGGGTCAGAGGGGAGGGAAACGAGGAGGGCCAGACGAGCGAACCGACCACGGGTTCAACTCGATTACTGCGGCTTATGGGAAACAATCGAAGAGGTTACACACCCAGGAATAGGGCTATTTTGCTTTCGATATTCTACCCATATCGATACTTGAACATGAGCATCGATTAAAAGTATTGGAAGAATTTAGAAAATGTTTATAACCTCTGTATAGTTTCATTTCCTTATTCGACAGGGAAATTCCCTTATCACACCAGCGTTTTGTCTTTTGTGATGCAGGCCATTCGGTATCCAAATTTTATTGTTAAAGGTATTTTGTACAGATAACAAATTTTGCATTGCATGATTTTATTCAACTAAATTTAATACCATACAGTAGATCCTGTCTAAATGCATACTCGTGGGACCGGTGAAAAATATGCACTTATACAGATTATGCTTTTAGACAGGTTCAACAGCAGATGCACACATATGTACATCTTCAAATTGGGGAATTTCTTCTTTTTTCAATCCTCCTCGTATATGAGTCACTAGCTATTGTGCACCATTTTAGTACATGTATACAGTAATTGTCTTGCATTTTCCTGCCTGTTGCATTTGGTAATAATTGTGTAGGTTTACATCAGAAAAAATGGCGTGTCAATTTTCAACGCACACGACAATGACAGACTGTGTCTGTACAAAAAGGATCATCCAAGTGCTTCACACAAGGAACTCATACAGTGGCTTGAGGAAAATCACAAGATCATGTTCAACCAAGCCACTATCTCTAAAACACTGAAGAAGTCAGCAGAGCATTTAGTCAAATCTGACAAACCAAACCTCAATTATGTGGAAAGCGACCCTGAGAAAGTTGACCAGGCTTCAACTTTTTCAGTGTCGGAAGTATGCGTGCAAGCACAATTCAAACATTTTTAATTAAAATAAGAATAACATTATATTTGCTAATAAATTCATCGAATTACGTACATTTTGTATTTCAATTGGTTTGGATAATTATATAGACATTCAGATTATCGAAATTTTGTTCTATTTGCCGGTCATTAATTATATAATTTATTATATTTTCAAAAAAATTGTAAGTCCTAAAACTTAATAGAATGTCCCACGATTCGATTTATGATTAATGTATACGTTATTGCAATACAATATTACGGCGCTTTTGCTAAAGCAATTATGGCAAAGAGCGATGTCCTGTCGCTCCATTGTGGCCTGCACAGAGACCGACGTCAAGGTAAATGACGTATTTTCGTCAAAAGTCCAACTTCCGCCATTCACCACGTCGAACGTGGTTGTCCCAATGTGAAGTTTTAAAATCTTTAAGCATTAAAAATCTTTTTTAACAACAAACATGTTTTTCTACAAAAATTGTATATTGCCGATATTGACTTTAGGGACGCCTGAAACTAGATTATCTGATTAACGTTTTATTTTTGGCAAGAATGTTTGCATTTGTTAAAATGCAAATAAAAGTGGTTTTCAATCCTCCATGCATATTTCAATGTACACTTGTTACTTTTGAAGGTAAAAAAATGATTGTTTGTTATCTTACCTAATATGGTGTAATTGCACTATACGCCTTTTGGGATATAATACTTTTTGGATTGAATTCACAGATGTTTTGTTTCAGTTCATCATGCTGTCACAATAAACCTGTATCCATGCATTATGCTCGATGGGTACATCAAGGCTTCCCCAAAACGACCGAAAAACATCTCGTGAACCTTCCCAATGCAAATGACATGGGTTTTTTGTCCAGTTTTTTTGTTGCCAACCCGCAGGGTAGGTGGCCTCCTAGAGCCAGTTTTTGGAGAGCGCCACCCCTCATCGTGGTGGCGCCTCCTCGAATTCGTAACTGGTGGGCACCGCCGCGGGTCCCCCCGATGGTCGCGAGCCCCTGATTAAGTCGTCACTTTCGAACGAGTGATGGCCCTGGTATGCGGATGTTCCCCTCTTGCCCCACCAATTTCATTTTCCTTTGGTTTCCGCGCTCACTAACCACCGCCATATTGGACCTGTGATGTTACTATCCGATGTGTAATATCATCGACGGACGAACCTTTTCCTACAACTCACGTGCGGTCGCTTATTATTCTTTCATTTGCACCAACAATGTTTGATATACTAGCCATATTTTTTGTTTCGGAAATTCTGTAGGTTTTGTTTTTTGAGAATAAGCACTTGGATCGTTTAGAAAAATGAGGTGGGAGGGCGTTTGCAGTACACGGTAAAGTTAATTTTTTAAAGAGACCATAGCATTTTTTCTGGAAAATCAAGGGATTCACTTTACATATACGTTTTGCTATGAAAACCACGTTTGTTTGATTTTGCAAAAATGTGAGAACAAGGAAGATAGGCCTTGTGGCCTGACAACACAATCTATATGTTTTATTGTGGTAAAATTGAATTATTTTTTTGATATACATATCATCTGATTGATGCAAAACTATGTAATTCCAATTCATTCATAAACAATTCTTTTTTAGTTTAATGAAATTGTATTAAAAACCTTTTACACCTTTTTAGTTTTTTGAAAATTGCATATAATTTTTTTTATATATTTAAATGTCCGCATAGTACTGTATATATGATTCGATGCAATTTTGGTGTGTAATTTGCTGTAAAACTATATTACTGCATTTACTTAGCAACTCTAAACAGTGTAAATAACAGTGGGAATATAGTCAGTAATAAAATACTATATTTTAAAATTTGTATTTTAAAGACTGCTGTATGGGATGTAAATTGGTATTGTCATTATCGCTTTAGAAAAAATCATTTGGGCGTCAAAAAGGTAGACGTCTTTATTTAAGAAAGTTGTCTCAATTGTCTCAATTGTGGAATCTTCAACATTTATTATACACTTTTAGATGTTCTGATTTTCGCTCCATCCATCAGCTGGGCATTTTCCTGAATTCCATTCTGGAACAAAAACTTCCCAATGGGGGCAACAATAACCAATTTGCATTTGCAAACCTTTACGATGCCAATTCAGCTATCACTCAGAAACTACGGGATTGGTCCGGCCCTTGGCCCGGAGGGCCCACTTCTTGTTCTTGATTGGCCATCCGCCGGCTATATTCATTAGAAGGGTAGGACAGCCAGGCTCCGAGTGCGTGCACTGGACGTCTTAATTTGAGTCTGCTGGTGGGCCAGTGGGCCAGCGCTCTCACAGGTGGCCTTCGAACTGCGGAGGCAATCAACAGCCGAAGCCATTTTTTGATGGCCAGCTATTTCGGCTGGGTCAATCGCCCCTCGTCCCCAGCTCCCGGGGGTGAAAGGGTGATCCGGCTACTCTCCAAACTATCACGACCCACTCGGCGACTGGAAAAAAACCGCCACTAGGGTGCGCTGCGCATACAAAAACATGCACGCCATGTTGCTGGAACCAAGTCGAACCCTTGGTTTGAGTACAGTAAAGTGCTCAACTTTATGCGGTTAATTTGTTCTGATGCCCGATTCAGTGCCATAATTTTGGAATTAACATTACGGCATTAATTTAGTCTTCCAGGCATTCCCCACGAGCAACCAATTAAACATTGAATATTGTTTCCAAACTTTTTAATAATCACATAGTAATTTACTATTGTAATTTTTTAATGCAAATTTAACTTAATAAACTAGTTTTCGTCGCTCACATATTAGAGAGTTTGAGTCATTCAACGCTAACGAAACGATAACGTTAACGAGAAACAGCGCGGGAAGTCCGGTATGTCATTTGATACCCCATGCTTCGCATAGGGTAGTCCTTGTTCGTTACCGTTTTCGTTAACGTTGGATGGCTCAAACTCTCTATTTTATATTAGACATTAGAGAAATTAGAGAGTTTGAGCCAGCTAACGTTAACGAAACGATAACGAGAAACAGCGCTGGCGGCCCGGAATGTCAAGGACTACCCTATACGAAGCATGGCATTCCAATGTCATTCCGGGCCACGAGCGCTGTTTCTCGTTATCGTTATCGTTTCGTTAACGTTAGCTGGCTCAAACTCTCTATTCTCTCTAGTTTTCACATGACAACGTCTTTATACTTACCTCAATTTCAATGGCGATAGGGAAGAGCCACGACTGCGCACACATTACGTTCAGTTAGTTCATTTGGTAGTTCAATGCGTGGCTCCTCCTTTCCCGCCATTAAAGTTAAGGTAAGTATAAAGAGGATGGCTTGCGAAAACTGTCTATTGGCTCAATTTGGAGTCCTTTATTTTACAGGAGTTTTCCAGTCCATTTCATTGCAATTGTAGCATCAGTGGGGCGTTGTCTTGCTGTGTGGCGAATATTCGATTGGATAAGCTCATCATAAATCATCATTTATTAGTATTGTATGTTTCGATTATTTGATGACGTTTCTGACAAAGTGGTCCTTTTACTGATTATATATTCACACTGTTGGCCACACTGAATTTTCCTCTTATACTTGTTGGCACACTAGAGCATTAGCGAACATCTAGCTTCGAGTGATTGGAAAATGAGAGACTTATAAAAATCCGCTAGAGACTGTTCAAAACTGACAAGAATCCATTTCAGGGAGGCGTGAGTTTGTGTTGACAGCATAAAGCCATGGTCCAAGAAAAATCGGGATTGTTCTGTCTATTCCAGATTAAAGTCTCGAATCTTGCTCAAAACGCTTGCTTGAGCAAATGAGATGGCAAGCAACTGATATCTCAATAATATATCCAACGCCTATGGACTGATTGCCAGGCAAAACTACTATATGCATGGCTGAACAAGCCTTGTGAATTGATTACCTTTGCTATGCATAGTTAACTCGCTTCGGAATGTTGATAGGCCCAGTGGTCATCTTTTGAATCCTTGCCCAGAAAAAATATCCCACAAAAATGAGCCGAAGGCACTGTCATCCTTTGATGGATGGTTCTGGTACATGGTTGCATCGGAAATCGAACTGGCCAGATCTGTCTGGTCCATCTGTTGTGAGAGAGGGCCTGAGGAAATTGCGACCGTGGTCCATCTCGCATTATCTCGAGGTCAACGGTTTTGTTTGTTGTCCAATATGCCACGTGGGGCAGCAACAACAGAAACATCATCAACCACCACCACCACAGAAAGTCAGCAACCGCAACACAGTGCACACGCTGTTAGAAAATCTACACATTCCCTGGCTGCAATCATTACCAAATCGAGATAAAAGATAGCAAGAGAGAATTATGTGCGTAATTAAGTCATTAGTTGTACATTTTCGACGTGGAAAAGAATGCGGCTGCCAGATCGTCATTAAATGGGTGCGATGGAGCAGAGAAACGTTCGCCACCAGCTTTGGCAATGGGTTTTACAATTTTTTTTTTCGTTTTTTTTTTTTTTCAATTGGGGAGAAATTATTTTACCATTACCATAAAATTACCGCGATCAATTTTTTTTGGAAATTTTCTCATTACCCTATACCATTACCTTGTCATGGTTTTTTTTCCCGTTTCGGCCATTACCATCTACGGTAAATGGTCTGCAGGCCGTTGGTTAATCAAATCCCGTCTGAGCTGTAATAGAGGCATCATTTTGCTTGCTGCAAAACCTGCCACATTGGACACCTTGAAAATTGGAACAGCTGTCCAGATTGGACGATCGGGACAACCTACACGATTAAGTGATAAACATCTGTGATTATATATAATGTTGTTACAAGTGGTTTATGAGAATTTGTTGAAAAGTTCAACAAACCAAGACTTCCACATTGTTGGACCTGGTACTCTAGTCTGGAATAGTGATTTTCAACCAGTGTGCCGCCAATGGTCCTCTGGTGTGGCGCGGAAGTTTGGGGAAAAGTCGCCAATATTTTATTTTAACAATGTTTCTATGAAAAACGTTCTTTCCTTCTTTACCTGCACTGAACCTGTATTGATTTTCTTTTATTTCATGTTTGCCATGAGCTGAGCTATTGTTGAAAATCACTGTTGAATTCAAACAGATGCTACAATTTATTTTAAAGAATTTCGATCTGTTTCATGAAATTAGTCTTGATATCAGTTTAGTTCTTTGACCTTATACTATTTACCGTGTACCATTACCATGTACCATTACCGTACCATTTTTTACAGGTTCAACTTTTCGTGACATTTCTCCAAAAATTGCATTATTTTCTGTTATACCGAAACAAGGTCTTATGCAACGAATTAGATTTCGTATACAGTGGAACCTCGCTTAACGAGCACCTCGCAATATAAATTTTAAAAAAATGACTCGCTTAACGAGCGTTTGTTTCGCATAACGAGTGACGTGGATAGAGGAATCCCCGAGTTGTGCGATGTAACTTTTCGTGCCATTGCTACTTCAATCTGTGTTTAGAACTCGTTGCGCTAGCACATTTTTCCAAACTTGTGATCAGACATTATTTGTGATTTTTTTGTGCAA
>JAUJYV010002755.1:0-11670 GCA_033995625.1 Ophyiulus pilosus | reverse complement strand
ATGCTCACTGTGGAATTTTCCGAAAACAAAACTGTTGTTAAGGCTTCTTTTCTTGATGCTTTTTCGGTAATGATTGGCTCGAGTCTGGAAAAATTTGGATTTTGTTTATGAATTAGACTATTGTAGATTGTTATTCCCAAACTGAACAGCCTAAACCAAACACAAAATTTATTCTGTTTAATAACAGGCCATTTGTTGGCATTTATCAACACCTAAGCAAACAACTTGTCTAATGGTGACGCCATAAGAACAGAGCCAATCATTAAAAAGTACTTGCATGTTGCGATTTAAGTCCCATATATCTAATCGGCCTGGACAGATACTTGCAAACATGGTGGATTTAAATGGTGACCAAGCCACATCATACACTGGATTCTAGAAATTGGTGTTTACAACTTTTATCAGTTTTAATTTTAGCTAATAATATAGGCGTGTGATGCATACATTACCAAATTACCATATTGGTCTGCAATGACAATAAGTATGTTTTGCAATCCTGTCTCCATAACTTCATCGTCCAGTCAGCAGAACATGTTAGGAACGCATCGGTAGCCTTACGTGAAACGCATATTTTGTAAACTGGGCCCTACGTTAATCACAAGTTTGGATAAATAATTACAACCAGTGCTTGCCTTTAGCTGTAACATTTATCTACCACTTTGACTTAACTGGTGTCCTGTGTACGTGTTCAAACACTTGCTTTCATACAGAGTTGAACACAGATGTATTCTCCCTAAACCAGAGCCGATAAGATATCTTTAAAAAAAATTGCAACTATTTATAAGTTTTACATTCATAGCATTATAACATTTCCAGGATAAAATTGTTTATGAATATATTGCTTACTTCTCAATAGGACAAGATAATGTATTGAACCCAATCGAGCAGAGGGGCTCAAATTTCATTAGTGGTTCAATAATGCTAATTTTGCTCGATTTTTCGGAGTGAATTGCTTTTAAATGAAGCAAATCTAAGAGGTTGCAAAAGTTCAAACGTGTTAAAATTTCTATCATTCAATAGTAAACTATGGATGATGCACTAATTAACATTACCTTTTTTGATATATTTGCCCTGGTCAAATACCCATTTGCAAGCCTTTCCATCATCCGAAATTGTTATTAGAACTTCTTCGGCAGCAACTTTTGGGTTAACTAAGGTTTGAATGCCTGTAAGTTTTGCCCACTTTACTGCCCGAATTGGACCATAATGATGAAGATGACGTTCCCTGTTTGTTATTTGAAATAGTTTTCTTAAAAGTAGAATGTATACTGAATATTTATTGCTCCAAAGGTTTTGTTCAATAAACACTGACCGACTAGTCCAGAGTACCTGCCCTTTTGGCATCAATATGTCCCAAACCATGACAGTTCCATCTTGTAATCCACACTAAAGGTATGATAGGAGTATATGATTCAGTCTTACATTTGATAAGGTAAATAAATGCAGAATAAATCCATAGTTCCATAAAGCATAAAAATTGGATAGAACGATATGTAAAAATGTAATGTTTGCTATTAGCAGAGTAAATCTTTGTGATTGGAGTTTCAGCAGTATCAAACGTGCCTAAGAAAATGGGACCCAACCTTATACTTTGTTATAAGTCTATTATATGGTTTATTGAGTTCTAATAATTTAAAATTAATAAATGCCATAAATATTATGTTAAATGAAAAGTCAGGGATTTGTTGAATTGGATAAGATCATTTAAACAGTACTCACTGCAAGAATGTTTGGTTTCACATCTGAAAAAGCAACACTAGTTATACTGCCAGGGCAATAAAGGCATCGTTGTGGATGCTGCAAATATTTTATGATAAGATCATCGGTTTGAAATTTGTGAATCTTAATGGCTAAATAATATTTTTAACTTACTAGTAAATTTTTAAGTGACCAACAGCATATCAACCCGACAGATTCACTACTGCTTCCACAATCACCATATCCAACACATAACAAGTTCTAAATAAATAATGGTTAAGTTATTGTTGAAATTTAAATTTCCATTTTCTGAAAGAATCATACAACATGTCAGATTTGTATCAACTCACCTGATTTGCCATGTTCCATGCCAAGCAGGTAACTGCTTTCTGGTTAACTACTGGAGATTCCAGAGACCATAAAGTGGCTATTTTTTGTGATTCATCATTGTCTTGTTCTGTCGATTAAATCAGCAAGCATTTTCTCTATTAATTCAGCGTTCTTATCATTAATATATACTTTGAAATTATGCTTCACCCAGTATTTTGTTTGTTTCCGATTTACGATATGCCATGAGAACTTTCTGGTGCAAATTTAAACTAAGCAAACATTCTGTTAAATTCAAGCTGAACAGCAACCTTACTTCCTACAAAAGAAAACGACAATCAGAAATCACGATAAATAATATAAAAAATGTTTGGCAGCTACGAATAATCAAACGTTTATTTAAGTTGGCTTTTCATTTTTGGCAACGAAATTAGAAGCTTACCAAATCCACATTATTTCCAGGATAGGTCCCTGCAATTTTTTTTTTCAAAAATAAATTTAATGAAGATCACTAGCTTCCATTTTCTTGCAAAATAAAACATCAGTTTACCTGCGTGCATGTTGTAACTATCATAAAGATCCCATGAACTTGACCAACAGCTTGTATCCTAAATTAAAATCGAAATAACTTTTTTATGTGACCAATTTTAGATACTTAAATTTTCAAGTTTATTTGTTAAAAACTACCTGGAGAAATGTTTATCACCATTTATTTAAATTTTTGGTCTAACAAGAACTTCGCAACTATATATCGATAAACAAAAGATACCTTCATAATTATTGGATCAGTTTGAACAGTAGCATGATATGGTGTTGGGTCACAGGTTTGTGTTATCGCATCTTTATTAAATGATGACTTCGTTTGACTTTCATGACATACCTGCATAAGAAAGTAAACTATGTCTTTCCACAAGTTATTAATTTTACATCTTACATAGCCACATATTTTGCGGTCAACTATACTTGCCAATGCGTACTCTTCATTTCGATTAATTACGCTTTGTGCTTCATCAGCATACTGTGAAACTAATGTGCCATTTATAACAAAGATGCAAATAGTTTCTGTTTCAGTTAATTCTACTTCGATCCAACTTGCCAACTGCTCAGGTATCAGTCGTACCTTTTCTTCTTCTTTAGACAGAAATTCTGACAAAGCTAAAATATTTGCAATATCTAATATTTAGAATTTAGAGCAAATTCAGTATGTATATTAATTTGTATTCATGTACATTATACACTTATCAGCAACATGCAAATAAACATCAATAACATGCTGAAATAACTTTTTTTCAATTTAATTTTTTTAGATATGCACAAAGATTGCAGGAATTTAATTAAGTTAGCACCCTAATATAATAATTTATTATTTTGCTATCTACGTCATATAAATGAGACAACAATTGAGATTTTTAATCACCCTGTAGATCTGTAATTAGGTGAAAAACGTAGGTTTCATATGAAAGATCATAATAAATTAACCAGATCAAGGATGATTTGAATTTACAAGCATGCACGAGCACGTATTAACGTAATTTTTCTTACCCATATCCACACTAATTAACATATATTTATATTTGTTATTTATTTTCTACTACACTACATGTAAATACATGTTTTCCTATAAGCACGTTTCAATGCTGGTTTATTGCTGCTATGGTTACGAAATTCAAAAAGTTTTAACAGCCAATAGGACTATCGAAACCAAGTACAAGCGTTTTGTAAAATCCCATCTCATTGGTCAAGACTATCTAATGAGTATATGTATATACAATTTGAGTAACCAATGGGAGAGCATTTTACAAACAGCGTATAAAAATCCTTCAAATTGCAGCAGTGCCATCAGCAAAATAATTTCTGTTCCGCAGGTTGATAACCTTAGATAGAAAAGATCATTTATAAATACAATTTAATGCATTTTATAAATAGATCACTAAAGATGTGATCATAATTCGACGGATACGTTGATTTGTTAAAATCTGGCGTAAATATCGAAATTCGAATGAAGAGAAGATACTGACGAATTCTGGGATGAGGTAATTGGCAGCATTGGCTAGCCCTGGCTCCGTGAAAATGTTCTCTTTCTAGTTGATTGTTTATTTTCTGCGTAACTAAAACAAAATTAACGTGGTAAATTGATTAACACTCAATTCTGGATTGCTTACACTGTTCTACATGAAAAATGTGAGTGTGTTTCGTTGCTTTTTCGCCAAATTAAATGTGATCTTATTTCATTGACGTCATTGACATCCCATGATTTTAACCAAAATGGCGGAGGTAAGTTGAGGAAAGTTCTCTGCGAATCGTCCGCTTCTTACGGCTACTTTAAACATTTCTACCAAATTTAAGCGTCTAACAATGAGTTAAAACAAATATTAAATTCTAATCTTCACTTTAAGCTCAAAATTGGCTTTGTGCAATCTAGTTTTCATTTATTTTTTGAAGCGAGTTTTTCTGCTTGCTCTTGAACTTGGCCGCCCGTAAGCCTTATTCCCATTGACCGGCAATGTCAAAAAACTAAGTAAGATTTTCTTACTTTTTGCAGCCCAGTGCGAGCGATTCGAGCCCAGGTGAGAAATAACTGTATATTATTTGTTTATTTATTTGTAGGCTATGGGGAGGGCTTCATTTTTATGGCATAAAATGTGGAGTGACATTTGAAATATTTTTGACAGGAATGGTTTCTGATTTTGCCCCCTCAGGGTTTTTTTCGCTGAAATGGCGCCAAACCTAAACTTTCATTTATAAATCAGTTAACATCTTCAAATATTGTTGTCATTTATTCGAGATATTTTAGTATATTTATCATTAATATTTGTGGGATGACAAAATGACAACACTTATCATGTGTTTCAAATTTCATTGTCATCCTTTTTGCACGACTGAAACACCACGTGGGAGATGTTACCTGTTTTGTAGTAGTTTTATGTGAAAATCATGTAAATCAAGCATGATTTAATGTCTTCACATCTGGTATTAACGATTTATAAGCAATTTGAATGCCTTGATTGAAAATATAAGTTCAATTCAGAATATCTAAGTTCATTATATTGCAATGTACTTATCTTAGCACTTTGTCAGTTTTCATCATGGACAACATCACCTGACTTTGATCATTGGTTACTGTAGCCTTGCCTCAAGAACTTACTTGTGGCAAATTGAATCCCTCATACTGTTAATTTAAAGCCACATGATGTTGTTCATGAAGGAACTACACAAGGCCACAATATATGACTCTGATTTTATTATACTTGTAAAATGTATTTTTATGTAATTGCTGTCGTTTAATATGCATTTGAGTTACAAGTGTGATATTTTTTTTAAAAAAACGACAGACCGAGATTTTGATCCCTCTGCTGAGATGCTTGTCAATGATTTTGATGATGAGCGCACCATGGAAGAGGAGGAGGCAATGGAAAGTAGCGAGGATGCTCAAAATGAATTAGATGAATTGCACAAGGTAAACAACAGCTTTATTTATGATTAACCATTACTACTGTAACCTTATTTTTTAAGTAAACCTGAATTATTGGTTGTTTGACATTTTATATAGTAATTATAATGGAATTTCTGATTTTGTTTCGAATAATGACAAATTGAATTTAAATTTAGGAAGGGGATATGCCGATTGAGGAATTGCTCTCCATGTACGGTTACGGCGATGGGAATCAAGCAGACAACACCCAGTCTAGTTCCTCGGAAGAAATTTTAAGCAACCAAGACCTCACTTTAGACAAGGATGAGATTGCCAGAGATCTTTTGCAGTTGGATGATAATAACGACAAGGAAATGCCTGTCCATGACCTTATGGTGAGCGTGGATACCTCTGTATCAACCAGCAGACTGCTAAGATGTATGTATTTTTATTGACATCATTTATTGTTGAGTAGGGTTTTATATAACATCCTTTTCTAAGATTAATGTGTATTTCCTTACTAGCCGCTGTGTCTCAGCATCAAAGTGAATCAGAGTCAGAATCCAATAACGAAGAGTACGTACCAGAGGACGATGAGGACTGGAAAAGGATGAGGCTGGCTGTAAGCTATCTTTAAGATCGTTAATTCTGTCATATTTGTTAATTGCCGTCTGCAGTTTTTTAAAAATTTCTTGATATTAAACATGGTATTAGACCATTCAGGTCGGTGGCGATTATCAAGCAGTTATTCCTGATGGATTGAGCAGATATGACGGTGCGCCTGCCTACGAAAATGATGACAAGTTATTGTGGGATCCTTCAAGGGTGTTTGATCCTGAAGGTAAGCTAATTGGACTTGATTAATCCTTGATAATAAGAATTTGTTAATTGGTATTTTGAGATGGGCTAGGATATCTAGTCCAAATGTTGTGAAATACTTAAAATTTATGTTGGTCAAGTTGGGAAAATGACAGTAATAATGCAATTTTTAAGTATGTAAAATTGTGATTAGTATGTAAAAAATAACGCACTAGTAATTAAAATAAATGCTGTGGGCCTTGTTGCTGGCACGTCTCGGCCGCTAGGGGCTGCTATATTTTATGAATTTTCAAATATTAATCTATAAACCCTTATTTTGCTTCTTACGTCAAGTTATGAAATAAGATTAGTTCATTGTGAATGCTTGCCTTTTGCATTCTTAACACCTCTAATTGGCTGACAAGGTTTTTTTTTCTGTTGCTTTCTACAATTATTTTTAGGTGAATATCGCCACGGCAATATTAAAGGACTTCAGTTAAGCAAACTCAACTTTAGCCTGGCACACACAGAATATAACAGTAATTCAAGAAAATTGTAGATTGCTTGTCACTCCTGTTCAAAATTATGAAATATAATTACAATTCCTTAATGGCTGCGTAGTTAATTTAAAATTATTTTCTGAAGAGTTCTTCTGAAGAGATACAAATTCTATAACATTGATATTATTACGTGTCAATCAACTTATTCAACAGTGAACGATTGAGTGATCTGGTAATAGGTTATACTGGTTGTAATTTATGTTGTAGGGGGCCATACAATCACTATTGTTAATTTCAAATTTTCTATAAAGTTGAGTGGGAAAATGCCAGGTTTCAAATTTTTCAGAAGATAATTTTTCGAGCTGGCCTAAATCTGAAAAATAGAGATCGTTTTCTAGCATTTTCAAAAATGGTGCAATTTTTTTTTGTTTCTGTGGAAACTTCGATAATGTGGATTGAAATGCCATCTAGAAAGATATTTAGGAATAAACAACATTATATAATTTGGGAACATGGAACGTGCTTAGAATGCTTTAGTGTAATTGCTGCAAATAACAATCAAATTACATTTTTTCTTGTTCTAGTTGAAGAATATCTACGCAAAAGCCAGCAGCCTTTAACTAATTGTGCTCAGGGAGTTCATGCAATTCCTGTTGGAAGCCACGTTAGAGATGATGAACAGGTTGGATCCCATTTTATCTAATTATGAGACTGTTCCTGAACCTCTTGTTGTTGTTTTTAAAAATTAACCTTGTGTTGTACGATGCATATAAATTTGACAGGCATTATATCTCTTGCTGCAATGCGGACATAACATTGAGGAAGCCATGCGCAGACGTCGAATGCAGTCAATTCCTCCAGCTGATACAATGAGTCTTTGGTCGGAGGAGGAATGTCGGAGTTTCGAAAATGGCTTGCGTATGTACGGAAAAGATTTTCATCTTATTCAGCAGAATAAGGTAAGAAAGTTTTGCATCTATTTTTATAAAACATTTACTTTAAAGATGCAATTTCTACATGGCTCAAATTGTTTTGATTAGGTTCGGACACGATCTGTGGGCGAGCTTGTCCAGTTTTATTATCTTTGGAAAAAGACCGAGCGGCATGATGTTTTTGCTAATAAAGCAAGACTCGAGAAGAAGAAATATGCTCTGCATCCTGGAACTACGTATGTCAAACTAATTTTTTTTTTTACGATATTTGTTCAGTGTAATAATATACTCTAAAAACAGAACAAGTTTTTCCACTTTGTCCTTAATTATCGCATGAAAGAATGGTCATTCCCGTAGAAAATAGCAATCGTCCTTAATTGACTGAAATATTATTTTATAAACGCTAATTCTGAACTTTTTTGAATTTTTTTTTACTGCTATTATTTTTTAAACTGGTTTTATTCAGTAATAAAAATGGAAATTGCTCATTAAAACCTATTTACTTATAATGAGGAAATTTTTTACTGCAGCTCTGCCTCACTTACACATTTCGACTGTATTTAAAAACTATTTTGAAAACTGAAATCTAAGTCTATTGTGTCCCTTTCTGTGGTAATCAAAAAAGGTGATAGTTTATCGGCGAAATTTGGATTTCTCCATTTTATGAAGCATTTGACTTTTTGATGAAGCGTCAATTGACTTTTTTTTAAATATTTTCCAGTGATTACATGGATCGCTTTCTAGACGAGCAGGAAAACCCTTCTCCCCATCGGGATCGTTCCTCCAGCCCAAACATCCATTCGCTAATTGCAGGCGATCACAAGAGGCAGCATCACCCGCGCACCCCACCATCATCCACCGTTGCGAGCGACGAGCTGCACCATCCTTTTCAACCACAAGGGCTTGTGGACCAGTTGCCTCAGAAATCGGTTGATCCTAGTTCAGTTATAACGACGGAAATCCAAGGTGCAGCCATTTCGATGCTTTTGCCATCGAACATCGACGAGCTGACCAACGTAGCCGCCTCTGCTTTTTCGTCCGAACAGTCCGTCGCCGATTTAAAAGCCGTGCGAAACCAAGTGGAAGACCTTGCCAATAACCTGGCTTCGGGCTTCAATCATCAGTGTTTAGAATCGTTAGCAAAAATCGCATCTAGGGACGAGTTTGTGTCATCCGAGGAAACAAGTAACAGAAGGGCTTGTACGATAAACAACATTAACAACAATAATAACAACAACAACAATGGGAACGAATTTAATCATCATCACCAGAGCTCTTTGAAAAATTTTGAAGTGACTCTGTCCGGTGTCACCACTAGTGCAACTACGGGTGGTATCGGATCGCTATCGGCAGACAGCATCGTCCCGTCGACACCCACAGTGTAACCACACGCAGTTTTAGCGTTGTATTTAATGAAAATTACTTTTCGTATTCCATATATGAGAGATCGGCGATCACGGGCCGATTGACAGCCGATTTACATTTTCTTCACTTACTATAAAAACTGCTTGGCAGTTGCAGTGGTTTGGTGCACTTAATCGGGCGTGTCCTCGCTGAGTCGCTACGGAAAACTAAAAGTGGGTTTGGTGCGTGATCCATATACCAGTTGACAGAGGAAATATGAAATTAATCAAATCTGGTCTAGGCTCATAAATTTGAATAATCGACACTTTTTTAGGATATGTCAAGGCGACGTTATACCAATTAAAACAAACATCACTAGCACTATTCCCGAAAAGTCTTTACGGTTTTGATGTTAATAAATACAAGTTTTAGTCTCTTTAAGAGAAATGCGAAGTCCGAAAGCCACGAAAGTAACAAAACTTTCAACTTTGGAACCACCCGTGATGTATGCAGTACAAGTTTTTATATATAAATGTTGATCTCCAGTGAACATTTATTAGAGCATTGTTGTCTAAAATTAAAATGCCATGCTTGAAATTTACAATAATACTTTATACGATTACTGACTAGCGATATTCTTGAAATAAGGTGTTTGGAAATTTCAAGTATTAAATCCTGAAAAAAATATAATGCATTAATCTAATGCTGTGAGTTTTAAGTTGGATATTATTATTATTATTATTGTTATTCTCAGTTCTTTGGCTAAATATCATATTGATAAAACGAGGAACTATTAATGTAATTATGTGTTAAAACATTGTTCAAATGTTGTAAGCCGTTGGCAATGTAAACAAGGAATTTGTTTTTTATACTATCATTTACCCAACAATGGCCCATTGTCAATTTTATTGATTAAACATTGATGCCCTGCATTACAAACCTAGACCAGATATGAGTTTCATATTATCTCAACCAGTGCGGACCGTGGCTGACAGAAGAATGTAAATTGATGCTTCGTGATTGTATGCAACTACACCGACGAGTAGCAGTCATCACAAGGCTGATGGGAATCTTGAATTCAGTTCTTCATGTAATCTTTGTCCGGCATTTGCGTATAGTGTTTGCAAGATATGAAAATGTGTTGTTCAGTTGCGCTTTTAAGAAACCGGATGCCAGCAAGAACACCGCTTTAAGATCTTTTGGCAATTTTAGTAGAACGAGGTTTATTGAAACAAATACCAGATGCTTGATAGCCTACGGACTGTGTGTCACCTTTTGCTGTATTTACATTTTTTTTTAAAGTAGCTAACCAGTCGAGGTATGGGTCTACTGTAACCAAATTGCTTCTGGAACCTGAAGAGAGAACCTGATTTTTAATTGACTCATTGTTTTCTGTACTTTTTGTTTCCGTATCTTCCCGTTTGCTTTTAATTTGAGGTATGCTCATTTTTTTCTTCTGTGCACGCAATACCACATGGGACCATATTTAAAATAGTTGTGCACGCTATTTATGGTTTGGTAGAATTGTGAAAAGAATGTTAACGGTAAGTTAAGTGCCCAATCCTCAGGAATTCCGACAACATCAGTAGTTGTCTTTGTTATTTGTTTTTTTTGCTTCAAACTTAATTTGGCAATGATGATAGTATCTATTCGAATTTTATAGTATTTATGTATTTTTCCTTGTTTTGTTTCCTAACATCACTGTGACCACTGACCACACAATCTTGCATTTTTTGATGATTTGAAGCTGCAAGAAAAGAATTACATTGCTTGAGTGTAAATTTTGGGTCACTTTTGAAAATTATTTGTGAGATGCAAAGTTTATGAAGAATTGAAATTGGATACATATTGAAACTTGCAGCTTGAAAAAGGCAAAATCATATTGATTGTCACTAAAATGTTGTCATTTAAATTACATGGTGATACATGACTTTGTATTAGAATTAGATTTGCAGAGATATTTGCCAACCTATGCAAATGTATATAATTAAAAGTTAATCAAGCTTTAAAAACAAATGATGAATAACTTTCATTAAATGTTAGAAGATCATTCATTGCATAACAATTAACTTTTAACTGGGGGAAAATGGCAAATAAAATTAGTGAATATGTCAGCCCAAATGTTGACATATATTCACTCTATGTCAACCTCTGTAAGTGCACAGCATTAAACTCTGTGTTTTTATTAACATCACTTCTTTTATCACAAGCATACTCTAGAAATTACAAAGTTAGCATTCACATAATGAAATAATTGCGTAAAATTGTTATAAGCTGATATTTCAAAATGGGGATATTCGTATAAATTCACGTGTCATCACACATTTTGAGAAGTAAAGCACACATAAAATAAGAATGAGGTCTTTTTCGTAAAATGGGTTTCTTCAGGATGGTTGACAGTGTTGGAAAATATCGTTGCAAGTGGCACGTGATGTGATGCTTTTTAGCACTGCCAAACTTGGCTCAAAAAGCTTCATGTCTTCGTGCTTTAGTATTTCGAAAGTAACTTTGTTTAAACCACATTTTTGCCGTTTTCAAGTTGTGCTTTTTTGGTCTGTTGCGAGTACGACACATGTGCCACCGCGCGATTAATGTACGAGCTTTAGGTTTTGTGAACCCTTGCAGTTTTGACTTGTGTATCTAGAACGTCTTAGGCAAT
>JAUJYV010002754.1:0-11670 GCA_033995625.1 Ophyiulus pilosus | reverse complement strand
AGGTTAAATGTGTGAAGTAAAAATGTGAATTTTCCCCCCAACGCTATTAATCGATTTACACTAAATATTAATTTAAAAATCAGTTAAATGTTTTACGGTGTTTTAAGGTCCTTTAAAATGATTCCCGATATCCTAGAAACAAGAGATGCCACATTTAACCTGAAATATACATTTTTAAATATCGATATTTTTAACCATTTCATGTTTGCCAAAATTAACCTCTTATTTTATAACCGAATTATCTCTACATTCAATTTGATTCAGGAAAACAGGATTAGTGTACTTTGGTAAAAGAGGCAGTGATGAAATTAACAGTGTGACAACCAATCTTAAGAAGTATAATGCTTCTTTCCGGATTCTGGATCACTTGCAGCTAATGGAGGCAATACCAAACTCAGTTTTTTTCACAAGAATACAGTGGTGTGTACGATGAAATGGGTGGTGTTTTGCTAGCCAACCAGTCATTGGCAGCCATTCAGGTAACTTAATTACTTGTATTTCATCGATTTTAAGACGCACATTTCAGCATCATGCACCATTCCATACTGAACTGTCACTTTTAGCATTATCTGCTTCCCCTATCTGCAAATTTAAAAGTTTGTAATAGTGGTTATCTTCAATGACTATCAATTTACAATTAAACTGAATTTCATATATTGCAACATTTATTTGATACGTTTTTCAAGGATCTCATTCTGCATCAAGGAGGTGAAATACGAGACAACTGCAAAGTCACCTCCCTACATCCAGGTGAAGTAATCACAGTCGATACATCACTGGGCCACTTCCAAACTAAGACAGTTGCGCTGTGTCCAGGGACCTGGGTCGAGACACTGACTTCCCAACTGAAACTTAAACTTCCAATTCAGGTAAACAATCTAAAGTCTATTTATCTAATATGGCCAATTGCAATTAGAACTTAATTCCTGCACTATTTCAGCCACAGAGATCATTTGTTCTATATTGGAAAGAAAAGGAGGAGAATTCACATTCAGCCGCTAAGGGCATGCCGTGCTTGATTGACGCTTACAATGGAATATATGCCCTACCATCTCTTGAGATCCCTGGTTACATGAAGGTTGCCCTTGTTTTCAAATTCATAATGTTCATGCATATACAACTTGATGATGAATTATTTCGGGCTTATTTTATTAGCTGTGCAACCATGGTGGTTATAATTATGCCATCGAAAACCCAGACGTTCATGAGGAGAAGCCACCTTACAACTTGAAATTTGCATGTGAATATGTCAAGGATCACTTTCCTAAACTGGAACCAACCCCGGCAATCATCCAAAAATGCAAATATTCGGTAAAGAAATTGAACTTAATAATTAAGACATTTTTAATTCACCTGAAAAAAGTCTCCATAATGTAAGACAGTCAACTTGAGGCTAGACATTACTTTTTCCTAAATAATTTCTCCTTGTAATATTTCGTAGCGCAATTGTACTTTTTGAGACAATAGAGAGTTTGAGCCAGTCAACGTTAACGAAACGATAACGATAACAAGAAACAACGCTGACGGCCCGGAATGGCATTGGAATGCAATACTTCGCATAGGGTAGTCCTTGACATTCCGGGCCGCCAGCGCCGTTTCTCGTTCTCGTTATCGTTTCATTAACGTTGGCTGGCTCAAACTCTCTATCATGTACTTCAAACTAACTGCACAATTACTGCATGCTCTCAACAGATTACGCCTGACGAAATCTGCATTTTGGATAGACATCCACAGCATTCCAACATTATTATTGCAGCAGGATTCTCAGGTAAACTGAAAAATCTCATAATTAAGGAAAGGATCACATCACGTGTTTCTGACCTCTTTTCACGTGGGTTTACTTTTCAGGAACTGGATTCAAGCTAGCCCCTGTTATTGGCAATATAATTAAGGATTTGGTTATGGGCAGCATTCCAAAGTACGAAATACAACCTTTCATGATGAATCGATTCGTGTAGAACAGTATAAAAAAACTGTTGCTAAGTAATTTGAATCAAAAACTCAGTTTGCAATGTTGTTCTTTTTATCATAAGGTAACAACTGTATATTACGCACCTTAACATCTGTTATATAATGTCATCATGTATTATCTACAAGTTTAATCCAAATAAAATCCAAAAGTAAAACTGCTACGAAAAAACAATTAAAAGAAAGATCCATTCTAAGGAATTTATAACCTTATCTAATTATTCAATAATTGTTTCACCTTATAATTAAAAAAATTCTTGTTTTAAATACTTATACTTACATTCTTAGAAATCGAGATAAATGAATGATGGCTCTTAATCGTTCATTTATGAAAAGATTCATCAGTATAATGACAGTATAATCACATATAATAATGCCTATTATCAAATGATTGATCTGAATATATGGCGTAAAATATGAATTGGACAAGTCCTAATAATACGGAAACTGAAGACTATCTTACATGAATTGACGCAGGTAACACACGACATTGGGCCATAGTTGGATTTAAATTAGCAGCAATGCTAATTGATTGCTGATAACAATGCATATGACGTTATGGTAGTTGAAAAACTGTATGTTAATTATCGGTTTTAATTGGTTCAGTGATGGTAATTAACGTTAGCCCAATTTAGCCAAAAAATGCAATTTAAAATGATTGTTAATGATATTTTTAATGGTCAATTATTTAATAACATTGGACCAATGCCACCATTACCGGGTTTCATTAATTATAAGACGTACTTTTATAAGACGTACATCCCTAAAATTAGGTTGCATCTTAAAATCGCGGATGTCTTATAATTGATGAAAAATGGTAATTAATAAAACGCACGTATATCAACGCATGTAAAATTGTGAACGAATATCAATCTTTGATTAAGATAAAACCAAGCTTTGGGGACTTAATTAGTTCGACCCGGGTTCGATTTCCAACCGGTATAATGTAGACCTACAATATGTCGGTCAACGAATAACAACAGCACATACGTATATGTGACATCGAATAAAAGATACGATTGACTTTACTCCATTCTTGAAACTTTGGTGATGTACTGTTTGAAATGTACTTTTACTATCAAGATTTACACCACGGAGGACAGTGCAGTAGACTTGCTCAACTTGCTATTCTATACCAGCATTCCAAGATTCCAAACATCTAATTACCAGATATGCACCATGACTATCAGCTGTAGCAGGCTAGTTGGTTGGACTATGTTCTGCAAAAGGTTGCTTTCTGAAAAATAACAAAACGCTATATGAAGGTCCTTCTCCATATGTTGTTCCTTAAAGACCAAGTTGTGAGCTCACACCAGTTGAATAGCGGTATTTCAATTATAATACAACTTGAATAAAGTTTAAACATGCAAAAAGTTGTAGGTCTCTGACGAAGAGAGTGTTTAATTTCGTGATTGCTATAATTCTTTGTTGCAATTACCAAACCAGATCCGTATTTAAATTATTAGTTTTGGCAGATACAGCTGGCGATCAACCAATTCAAATGTGTTTAAAATTCCTATCTGTCAATGCTAATTATATTATAATTGATACAATAATGACCTTTCCATATTAAGTACAGCAAGAGCCCAAGCCAAGAATATTTCATGGTAATTACCTAATTGCCTAGCAAAAACCAACTGCAATCAATAAATAAAATTTCAAGTTCTAGGAGGTGTTTTTGATATCTGGCCATTTTACACTATATATAAAAGTCCTTCCTAAGCCCGTAAAATAACGTCACAATAATGACGTTATTAATTTCTGAACATTTGGTCATGGACTATCAACCATTTAAACAAATTTCAACCTGTTGCCACAGTTTTATTATCTTTGTTTCCATAATAAAAGAGCTAGCACGTCTGCAATTAGTGAAGTACTGTTATTTTTGGCATTATTACATGTATTTCATCTCAATTTCCTCCAAACTTTTCCCTTTGGTTTCGGGAACCACGAGAAAGGCAAAGATGATCGCACACACGGAAACACATGTCAAGCCCCAATACAACTCAAAATCTTCCAAAACGGAACACAGAGACGAAAATACGAATATGCTCGCAAATCCAAAACTATTAACACAAATAATCCCAATGCCACACGCAATACCCCGGCTCCTCAACGGAAACAGTTCGCTGGCCAAATAAAAGGGTATGGGGCCGTATCCAATGGTTAACCCAAAATGAAATGTCATCAAGGAGACCATCGGTAACCAACACAAGACATCCATGTCAAACCCAATATCGAAATGTTTGATAGTGAAGAACGATGACAGTCCTGCCATGCCAATGGCCATAATTGTGGATGATATCATCAGCATGATTCTTCGGCCCGAACGATCGACGATCACTGCCGAAACAATAATAGACGCCAGTCCAACGAACCCCAAGCCAACGGATATCAAATAGGGATTCCATGCCGTTCTTGTGGAGTCCAGGATATCTACGACATACCCGAGCAGGAGAGAGTCACCGGACATCTGCTGGAAGAACATGAGCCCTATGATCACAAAAAGAGGCTTTACCAGCTCTGATTGAAAACAGTTGTTCCATCGATAGTTGTTATTGTCCAGCCGCAAAATGTCTGCAATCTCCGACATTTCGGCCGTAACGTCCTCTTGTCCACGGAGGTGCCTCAACACCTCGGCGCATTCCTCTGTACGGCCCTGACTCAGGAGCCACCTCGGTGACTCTGGGATGAAATGGAGGCTCACCATGAGTAACAATGGAAAGACCATGCAGGCCACTGCAATCCAGTTCCAGTGCAGAAAGCAGCCGCAAGCAAATATGAACAGGGTACCGAAGCAAATTCCCAGCTCGTGAAATGAGCACAGAAAGCCGCGCATGTTTGGTAAAGCGATTTCGGCAATGTAAGTGGGTACAGCCACATCAGTAAGGCCAATGGAAAATCCGGTGGCAAGCCTACCGATTATTATCCAAAATTCATTCTGCATGGCCGTGATGAGGAGCCAACCGAAGGTGAGACACACACATGTCATCGCCAGAATAAACTTGCGTCCGTATTTGTCCAGGATGACACCTCCGATGGCTCCTCCGACGAGGCCGCTGATGTAGATAATGCTCGCAACCCAGGTGATTCCAGATGCGCTTAAATGAAAGGGATTTCGGTGCTGATTTAAATCTGGAATAGACGGGGATGTATAGCTCATGACGGTACCGATACCGATGGAGGCCAGGGAAACGGACAAGCACGCAGTGTACATTCTCAGATGGTTGCTGCATTTTGACATTTTATCAGATGTATCTTTTATGTCAACTACAACAGGCATGTTGCTCGGATTGACCATGTTCTGCATCTGGTAGTTTCATGCTAAACAACCGCACTATTTGAAGTCTCTCACTTGTCCCTCCCTGTTGCTAATAAATTTAATTACAAAATCTTTGCCAAGTTTTCCTTTGGGATTTTAAACTGACGTCTGCTGGGAAAACGCCAGCTACAGGTCGGTGAATGCGCAACTGAAATATAACTACATTTGAAGATAAATCTAATTACGGGAAGAGCAATGTTTAATTCCCATTGCATTGTAACTTTTTCAGCTTTCGTAATATAAAGAGCAAATTCGCTCTATTGAGTTTATTTTATCCAATTTTAAGCCATTTAGTAGTTGTCATTATTTCAAAATAAGTTATCAAAAGTGACAATTAATTTCATAACATATCATCAGGGCTGGATTAAGGCCAAGTTATATTCTATGCACAGTCCAATTATGGTACACCATTAGCCCCCTCTCCATAGTCTAATTATTTACTTTTGTTTTACTTCTTTGATAAACGGTGCGTTCTTTGCTTATATAGTCAGAAATAACAATAGAAGGCCACTTACAATTAAACAGCAGTTTAATTCCCTCCCCCCCGCGTCATCCCAAAAAAAAATCAAAAATTAATTAGAAATTGCTAGAACATCATAGAGAAGGTTTGGTGCCCTAAGCACGCTCTTAAATGTTATTCTATCGCTATTAAGGCCCTGACTTACACAAAAAAACATGGGAAGTAGTCTCGAAACTCAAGTTCTAGATGGTACTTTCCATATGTTGGAGTTTCGATTTTAATGAGGATTATTTTAATGAGAAAGATCCGACTCGCATCCGAGGAAATTATTTTAGGCAAATTTCCAAATGCGTACAATTTGCAAATCCTTGTTAAGACCTACGTCAATGTAAGTTCCCAATAAGGATGAAATTAATTTGATAACATTCCATGTCCTGTTCATAGGACAGCAAATTAGTGAAATTCCCAACACCTTTCATATTCGTTTAACCAATTTAAAAGTTATTTTGGTCCTTTTAGCCCAGAACAGTGGTCGTCGAGTTATGCATGTATTTTGCTCATCTTTTACAGTTTATCTGACAAAGAAACAATTTTAGGGGATAAACCTCCCTCGAAAAAAAAAGTTAGTCGAAAACTGGACTTAAGATGGTTTTATTGCTTGAATTCCATTTCAATATTTTCTAAACTTTTTCCTTTAGTTTCGGGAACCACCAAGAAGGCATAGATCATCGCGCACACGGAGACAATTGTCAAGCCCCAATACAACTCATAATTCTCCAAAACGGAACACAAATACGAAAATATGAATATGCTCATAAATCCAAAACAATTAAAACAAAACATCACAATGCCGCAAGCAATTCCCCGGATCCTCAATGGAAACATTTCGCTGGCCAAATAAAAGGGTATGGGTCCGTATCCAATGTTTAACCCAAAATGAAATGTCATTACGGAGACCATGGGCAACCAACGCAGGAAATTCATGTCAAACCCAATATAGTAACTCTTAATCGTGAAGAACGATGACAGTCCTGCCATTCCAACGACCATAACTCCAGATGAGATCATCAACATGATTCTTCGGCCTAAACGATCGACGACCACTGCCGAAACAAGAATAGACGTCACTCCAACAAGACCCAGGCCAACGGATATCAAATAGGGATTCCATGACGTTCTCGTAGAATTCAGAATTTCTACGAGATATCCGAGCAGGGGATTGTCGCCAGACATCTGCTGGAAAAACATGAGCCCTGTGATCACGAACAGCGGTTTTGTAACCTCTGATTGCAAAAATTCCTTCCATTGATAGTCGCTGCTGTCCACTTGTAAAATCTCTACAATCTCTGACATTTCGGCCACTACGTCCTCTTGCCCTCGGAGGTGCTGCAGCACCTCGACGCAATCTTCTGCACGGCCCTGACTCAGAAGCCACCTCGGCGACTCTGGGATGAACAGCAGGCTCACCATGAGTAACGCCGGAAATGCCATGCAGACAACTGCAATCCAGTTCCAGTGTAGAAAGCAGCCACAAGCAAATACAAACAGGGAACCGAAGCAAACCCCCAGCTCATGACAAGAACACAGAAGGCCACGCATGTTTGGTACAGCAATTTCGGCAATATAAGTGGGTACAACCACATCCGTGAGGCCAATGGAAAATCCGTTGGCAAATCTGCCGATTATTATCCAAGATTGATTCTGCATGGCCGTGATGAGAAGCCAACCACAGGTGAAAAGCAGACTTGTCAGCACCAGAACAAACTTCCGTCCACATTTGTCCACGATAACGCCTCCGACAGCTCCCCCGATGATGCCGCTGATGTAGATAATGCTCATAACCCAAGTTGTTCCAGTCGAGTTTATATGAAAGGGATTACGGTGATGATTTAAATCAGGAATTGAAGGAGTGGTATAGCTCATGACGGTACCGATACCAATGGAGGCCATGACAACCGATAAACACGCGGTGTACATCTTCAAATGCCTTCTGCGTTCCGACATTTTGGTACACGATATCTGAACACCAGATGTATAATAAGACACATCTACAACACACATTGCCTGGACCTGTTAACCCACAAGTGCCTTCTTCATAAACAATAAAACTCTATGTCCATATTTGGTAATTTAAAGTAGCATTTATTGGAAAAACGCCATATACAGGCCAATTACTTCGCAATTGAAATATGATAAAAATGGTTACAACACATTTAAAATTTTCAAGGCAATATAATTAATTGTACTAGTAATTTACTGTTTCTCAATTTAAATTTGGAAACATATACAGTTAGCAGTTGACAAAAACAGGTCCAGGTTTACAATTTTCACGTGTGCAAGGTCTCTGTTCCAGAGACGGGTTTGGTAGTTGTAATGCAAAACTGTACTGTAAAGCAAAACTGTTTGCCATCAAAATAATTGCATAAAATGGCAGTACAGTAGTACAGTAGCAATAGTCGAAAATTACTCAAAACTTGCAACATTTCCAAGCAAATCTTCATAATTAAAAATACAACAATTATTCACTGCAGACAACTTAGCAGAAAAGTTACACTTTTATTGATTTATAAAGTTTTCACATATTTCATCGTAAGAACTACAGATGCCATACAGAAGGTGATCGGGGTGCAGTAACAACTATGCCATAGCACAGAATGGCTTTGATGGAATCTTAAAAAAGGACAAAGGTAGCCAGAGTAATATTTTACAATTCATGTTTGAAGGCATACCTAGCTAACAATAGCAGTACCATAATTGATAACTTAAAAATGAATTGCAGAAATAATATATAAAACAAGTGATTCAATTTACAACCTGACCTAAAAGGTTAATATGTTTGCAGCGCTATTGTACATAAAACACATCATTTGGACAGCAATTGGGATATAATATATTTGGCTTTGAACTACTACTTATTTAATCAGTGCTGTCAATTGTTGAAGTTTCCTGGTTTTTAAATGTCTTTTAAATATCATATAAATTAACTAACAATTAGATTGTCCTATAGTTCACTTTCCTTGTGACATTCAAAACCTTTTTACATACATTATTGTCAACACCTTTCAAGCATGCAGGGATTCTGCACATACGTACAATTACCCTTAGATGGAGGGTTACGGTAAAGAACTTTTAAAATCATATGCATAAGTCATCTGAATCTTTTATTTGTATGCTGTATCGATAGGAAGAAAACCTGGTCATACTATGACAAGAAGTTGAGTTTTATGGAGAAACTGTTTTAAGAAAATAGATTTTTATGAAAAAGTCATGGAACGGTTTTTCCATATCAATACAAGTTAAAAATACATTTAAACTAATTTTCATTTACCATTACTCAGTGTTTTAGTCTATCACTGAGTGAAATTCAAATCATCTTCCAAGCACAACGGAAAGAGTAAAATCATCCTACTACCAAAAATGGTTACTGGTAGAATGACGTATTCCGAGGGGCGTTTTATAGATAGGATTTCTTGCCAGATAGAAGGAGAAGGAAATTCTGCCTATTAATAGCGTCAATTAAATTTTCTGGAAACAATTCAAGCATATGCCAAGTATTCATCCCATTATCAATTACCGCCATATTTTTCCAGAGAATTTGAAAAATATATAATAGCAGATCTTTCCTGAAGCAGACAGGAAACTCCAGCATAAAATGCTGCATAAAAAGCATAATTCCCAACTTTTCAGAGTCGATAAAAATTCATGCACATTTCCACAATTCCTCAATTTCCAAAGCTATTCAAGACCCTGAACAAGAATCAGTCATAGCTAAGATTCTTTACAATAAAACTGCCAAAATCTAAAACATTCCAATTGCTGGCCAACACTAAGTTGACCTAATCGACCTATGCTGCATTACACCAGCTGAGAAGAAGGACGATGCATATAGTTCACCTGCTGGTCAATCAGCTTGTTCTCAGCCATCAGCAGTGGCTGCTTGCTCTGTGCAATAAACTTGCGACACGCGGTAACCGACACCTCTGGACAGTTCCGCAGATCCACAAAGACTAGAAGTGTGCAGCGCCTTAGATGCTCAAGGCAGTTATCGGTAAGCCGCCGGCAACCAGAGGCGTCTAGGTGGGTAAGTGTGTCCTTGGTGGGTGAACCGACTCCGGTGAGCAGAGCAATGCCAGCATCCGAAATCTTAGCACACTGGCTCAGGTTGATCTTGCTGAGCGAGCGGAGGTGCTGCGTCACGTAACGCAGTGCAATGTCAGTGATATCGCAGCCAGACAGTTTCAGCTCTACCAGGTTTCTTAAACGGCTCTTGCTTTCCAGTAACCCAGGCCTTGAGTCAGGTGGAGGTGACAGAAGCTCCCGCAGATGGGCATCGTTCATCCCCTCAACCCACTTGAGGTCCAGGCTCTGAAGCGTGGGGCAGTTGCACGTGGCCATGGCCATGACCGCTGCCCAAGAGCAGCCACTCAAATCAAGGCTGCGCAGCTGCGGTAGACGACAGAGCAACCAAGCTAGGAGCTTTTTGGATATGTTGGTCCAGCCTAGACCCAGATGCGCCGGCTGACGCCGCACTATGCCAGCCAGCTGCTGCGCCGCAATCTTCTTGTGTGCCAGATCAATGCGGCCCCACAGGCGCCGGTCCAGACACCAAGAGTTCCAAGCCTTGCACACCAGCATGCAGTGGCAGAGCTCAGAGGCTTTTAGGTAGCGCAGGACGGGTAGCATACACTGTTGCTCCAGGGCCAAGTTGGAGTTGAGGGCCGTCAGCCCATCTGAGCGCTCCTTCGTGTCCATGATGGGGGCAGGCCGCACCACGCAGATGGGCTTTCGAAGGGCCTTGCCTTTCAGAGGCGCTCGGAACTTGACACCGTTGCGACGTTGTAGACTTTGCAGAGGGGAGAGAGATGGTGAGGTGGGGGTAGGCCGCTTTGGAAGGCAGGGTACCTCTCCCTCGTCGCACTTCAGCACCTTAACCTGGCAATTCATCAGGCCTCGAAGACCAGTCTTGTCCTCAGAGTCTGTTGGGACACCATTTAGGTTCTGCACCAGTTTTTGCTGTAATGGTGAGCCATCCAGAGGTTGAAGAGGCTTGTATTTAGGAGAGTCGTCTGCAATGAAAATAAGTGTGACAATATGTCCAGTGTGTGGCACATGCAGTAGTACGGAAGAAGCGATGCAGTGCTATAAGACGTTCGTATAGTGTCTGTCTTATTCAACTGAACTTTGGTAGATACTAAGAATTTTATTTTGCTAGTGGAACCCCTCTGAAAATTCCGGTTGAGTTCGGATTATTGTAGTTACTGGAATACCATTCTGTAGAGCATAACCGTTGAACCATGGAAAAGCGAAAATACCTTTGTTCCAACATATGGATGCCCACACAATGCCACCAAAATTAGCCAAGCCATAATGGCTAAAATTATTGCAATGACAACATTTAGATGCATTGCCAATATTATCATCTGTGTCTCTAGAAAACACGCAACAATCCACTACCTAAAGTAGTAGCCCTATTTTGATCAGTTGAATAATTTAGCAGCATTCTTAGAAATAGCAGAAAATTGGAGGATTTCAAAACAATCAAATCACCTCCGACACTGTGGCTGTCCTTCTGCAGGATGTGGAAGGACGAAAGGGGAGGTGGGCGAACACAAGATCGCACATGACTCTCGCCTTCAGTTTTCGATTTAAGGTTATCAGTCGACAGTTTCCGCTTCTTTTGTTTCGGGTCATGTGATTTTTTCTGGAAAACATAACAGGAGACCATGAAGTTCCCTGTGTTTTTTTTGAGGAGTAACAGCAACCAGATGGGATTTACACCGCGATATCTACAAGCATGACGAAATCACATATGCACGTTAGTGCAACAACAGCGCTGGCTACACAAACCGAAGCAGCAGTGCAAACCAAGCAGGTATATCTAAGCCATATCGAGTAATCAACTATATTCAGCGGCAGCACT
>JAUJYV010002753.1:0-11672 GCA_033995625.1 Ophyiulus pilosus | reverse complement strand
GAGAGTTTGAGCCATCCAACGCTTTAACGTTAACCTTAACGTTAACGTGGGGAAGTGAGGAGTCACGGACTTAACTACCCAATGAGCTCAATGAACGTCATGATTGCGCGTGACGTTCAGTTAATTCATTGGATAGTAAAGTCCGTGGCTCCTCCCACCCTGCCGTTAACGTTAAGTTAACGTTAAGGCGTTGGTTGGCTCAAACTCTCTACTATTATATAATATATCGACGTTATAATTAACACATTACACGTACATATAGCAAAACTTACTTTAGTCATTTAATGAAGTCTGACCACTGGTTGTTCCTCCGTTGCTTCTTCTGCTGATGTGCTGTGTCCTCTCTTACCAAATGCACGCCTTTTATATGGATTTTTCTTCCTGATGGTATCCTACTTTCTTCCAGGAATTAGTTAATCCACAATTTTTTTTTTTTTTTTTTGGCAGTTTTGTTTATCAAAAAAACCCACTGGCGCAATGTTTGCATGATTGTGTTACACACAAACTAGCACGTAAGCAAATAACTGTTTACATTTTGTAAATTATACGTTGGGTGTGAATTGAATGTACTTTGACATTGACATTGGGTGTGAATAGTCTGTTGAACCTTCGCCGCTCAATTTCGGTTATTTCGACTTACGTCACCGTGTTAAGTTTCTGGTTTTCCCCAGACCTCTTTCCTCACTCATTCACTTATGACTATACGCTTAATCCTGAACCCTTTCGCCACAGTAATATGATTGAAAAATCCGGATTAAAAAAATCCCTTGCATACAGTCGAATCCGCTTTACGGCGATCCGGCAAGTCGAAAATGTGCAATTAAGCGGTTTATGCAATTATCCGGTCACAGTTCCATATAAAAGTTGCAAATGGAGCTTGCAAGATATGTGTATTTAACCGGTTTATGCAATTATCCGGTCAAAGTTCCATACGAAAGTTGCAAATAGGGTTCGCAAAATATGTGTGTTTATCCGGTTTGTGCAATTAGGCGGGTTCGACTGTACATATAGTACATCACCATGACCAAAGACCCGGAAAGACGAAAATGTGCAATTAAGCGGTTTATGCAATTATCCGGTCACAGTTCCACGCAAAAGGTGCAAATTGGGCTCGAAAAATGGGTGCATTTATCCGGTTTGTGCAATTGAGCGGGTTCGACTGTAGTACATATAGTACATCACCATGATAAAAAGACCCGGAAAGACGAAAATGTGCTTTTAAGCGGTTTATGCAATTATCCGGTCACAGTTCCATACAAAAGTTGCAAATGGGGCTCGCAAAATATGTGTATTTAACCGGTTTATGCAATTATCCGGTCACAGTTCCATACAATAGTTGCAAATGGGGCTCGCAAAATATGTATTTATCCGGTTTGTGCAATTAGGCGGGTTCCACTGTACATATAGTACATTACCATGACCAAAGACTCCGAAAGACGAAAATGTGCAATTAAGCGGTTTATGCAATTATCCGGTCGCAGTTCCATACGAAAGTTGCAAATTGGTTCGCAAAATATGTGTGTTTATCCGGTTTGTGCAATTAGGCGGGTTCCACTGTACATATAGTACATCACCATGACCAAAGACCCGGAAAGACGAAAATGTGCAATTAAGCGGTTTATGCAATTATCCGGTCACAGTTCCACGCAAAAGGTGCAAATTGGGCTCGAAAAATGGGTGCATTTATCCGGTTTGTGCAATTGAGCGGGTTCGACTGTAGTACATATAGTACATCACCATGATAAAAAGACCCGGAAAGACGAAAATGTGCTTTTAAGCGGTTTATGCAATTATCCGGTCACAGTTCCATACAATAGTTGCAAATGGGGCTCGTAACATATGTGCATTTACCCGGTTTGTGCAATTAAGCGGTTTGTAATTCTAGAGTGAGTTGTTTTAAACACCAGTTGTTTTAAACTTGATAAATTACAATACAGGGTGCCCACAGACATGGAATGGTCAAGGAAATTTCAAAGACCGCTTGAATATTCAACAAGACGCTACACCATGGTCATTGCATTTTCACATTTTTTATTTTATTTCTACATCATGGCAGGTTTTAAAATACGCAAATTTAATTTTTCTAATTAGCAAATTGGACTAATTTAGCTTTAAAATGGTTTCATTGGTTTAAATGGCAATCGCCTTTGGGTAGTCCACAGTTTCTTCTGTGTCATCGACGAAGTCGTCGTCGTCTTCCAACCTTTTGGTAAATTCAGCTTCTTCTTTGGGCCATTAAGCTTCTTCTTCGGGCCATGCAGCTTCTTCTTTGGGCCATTTAGCTTTTTCTTCTGGCAATTTAGCTTCTCTTTTGGTAAATTCAGCTTCTCTTTTGGTAAATTCAGCTTCTGTACCAAGAGGTTCGGATGATCTCTTGGTAAGTTCATCTTTTCCCAAATCTTCGGTAAATTCAGCTTCTTCTTTGGGAAATTCGAATTTGGATAATGCATCTTGTAAAGTAATCAGTCCTATCAAGAGGTTTACAACATCATCTTCAGTTATGGGAAATACGTCTCCATCCGAAACTTCGGGAATTCCAGCTTCTTCGGGAATTCCAGCTTCTTTGGGAATTTCAGCTTCTTTGGGAATTTCAGCTTCTTTGGGAATTTCAGCTTCTTCTTTTAGCAATTCAGTTTCCCTTTTGGTAAATTCATCAGGAATGTGATTCGCCACAGCAATGGTCACCCACAGAATCATAACCAGCATCTTTAATCCCTTGTTAACAAACATTTCTCTCGATGAAAATCTGTAATAATATTCAAACATTAACAGTTTTATTGAGAATTACATTTTTGTGCAACAACAACAAAAAAAAAAAAAAAAAAAAAAGTTCTAGGGATAATAAATTCAAAATTCAACATTTAAAAGTTCTAAGAGAAAGTTGAAAATATATTCGTGAACATGAAATTGTTAAACTAGTTTACAAAATACAACCCGGATGTAAAAGCTATATATATATACATACATATATGTGAGTGCCATATATGAATAATTTACAGTAATTAAAAGTACGTGCATATTAAAGGATTACAATTGTTAAATACGAACCTCACGGTGTGTATTTTCTGGATACTGAAGTGGATCTTCGGATAATTTCTAGATGTATCTGCCTTCTATTTATACCGTTTATCAAGCTTTATTTCACTCGATACACTTTTGAAATCAGTTTATGAGTAATCGATGCTATTTTGGTGAATTTTCCAAAATAGTTGTCAAAAGAATGTTAAGTAACATGACGAGCCAATACATAACCTCTTAATGCCGTCACTTGCTAGTCTGTTACATTTGATTGATTTTCAATGAAAATATGTTATTTCTATTGCTGAGTGCACCAACGCCATTGTTATTTCCACCAGATGTCGTGTCTGCAGTGCCATCTAGTTGGCTAGACTATTTCAATAACTATAGAATTTATATTTCCGGGTGAAGCAATAATCAAATATGGGCCATGTATGGCCATATCAGTGTATGGGTCTCACTTTATTGCGTATTCTGGGCTACATTTATATATTGCTACACGTGTATGCATAACTGACCACATGCATGGATGAACCACAATTTCCAACCACCCCACTTTTTTTTTTCTTAAATCTTATAGTTACGAAAATTCTGTTAATGCAATTAAACAGGAAGTGACGTGGGCTCTATCCGATGATGTTGTTAGATTTATAATTACGAGCTTGAGGGATTTGAGGGAGTTGACGGATGTCCAAATAATAACTTTTTACCCGTAACACTTAGGACAAAATGTCAAATTAGGAAAAGGAAGAAAATGGTCTGTTTGCATGAAATCAACTGTTTTCGTCTTCATTGGCGATAATTTAAAATTGTTGGAATGTTTTTGAAGAAATGAAGGAAACGCCAAACGGTAGCTACGCTGCAGCACATTGCTGCACTGCAGTGAAGCGACCTATAATTACACGTATTATGTGATAACGTATTTTACTGATATGATTTCCAGAGATGACGTGTTATACCGTATCCTCCGAGTGATATTGCACAATTCAATGGCCACATTAGCACGAATTAGTGTATAAAAATTGATATTTGAATTCCTCAATCACACAATAGTACATGTCACTGTAGATCGCTTCACTGCAGTACAGCTCTGTGCTGCAGCGTAGCTACCTTTTGACGTTTCCCTCAGTTCTTCAACTTTAAATAATCGCCAATGAAAACGAAAACAGTTAATTTCATACAAACAGACCATTTTCGTACGTTTACTAATTTAACATTTTATCCTAAGTGTTACGGGTCAAAAGTTATTATTTGGACATCCGTCAACTCCCTCAAATCCCTCAAGCTCGTAGTTATAAATCTAACAACATCATCGGATAGAACACACGTCACTTCCTGTTTAATTGCATTAACAGAATTTTCATAACTATAAGATTTAAGAAAAAAAAGTGGGGTGGTTGGGAATTGTGGTTCATCCATGCATGTGGTCAGTTATGCATACACGTGTAGCAATATATAAATGTAGCCTAGAATACGCAATAAAGTGAGACCCATACACTGATATGGCCATACATGGCCCATATTTGATTATTGCTTCACCCGGAAATATAAATTCTATAGTTATTGAAATAGTCTAGCCAACTAGATGGCACTGCAGACACGACATCTGGTGGAAATAACAATGGCGTTGGTGCACTCAGCAATAGAAATAACATATTTTCATTGAAAATCAATCAAATGTAACAGACTAGCAAGTGACGGCATTAAGAGGTTATGTATTGGCTCGTCATATTACTTAACATTCAGTTTGACAACTATTTTAGAAAATTCACCAAAATAGCATCGATTACTCATAAACTGATTTCAAAAGTGTGTCGAGTAAAATAAAGCTTGATAAACAGTATAAATAGCAGGCAGATATATCTACAAATTATCCGAAGATCCACTTCAGTATCCAGAAAATACACACCGTGAGGTTCGTATCTAACAATTGTAATCCTTTAATTGCACGTATTTTTAATTAAGATAAACTATTCACATATGCACTCGTATATATAAATACAGCTTTTACATTTGGGTTGTATTTTGTAAGTTCGTTTAACAATTTCATATTCACTCGTATTTTCAACTTTCTCTTAAAACTTTCAAATGTTGAATTTTGAATTTATCACCCCGAGCACTTTTTTATGCACAAAAATTTCGTACTAATTCTTAATAAACCTGTCAATGTTTGAATATTATCACAGAATTCCATCGAGAGAGATGTTTGTTAACAAGGGATTAAAGATGCTGGTTATGATTCTGTGGGTGACCATTGCTGTGGCGAATCACATTCCTGATGAATTTACCAAAAGAGAAGCAGAATTTACCAAAAGGGATGATGTGATATCCAAAGCTAGAGAAATTATAGACGGCTTGATGAGCTTCTTATTTCCTGGGTAGTACATATACTGATGAATTTCCCAAAGAAGAAGCGACAAATTTTCTGAATGAATTGTGGAATTGACCAATTTTTGAGAAATTATGGACTGTTTGTCTTTGCCCTGTACTGGTAAATAAAATGTAATAAAATCATTGCTTAGAGCACACGTGACTTATTATCTAACTGCATTAACAAAATTTTCGTGACTGCAAGATTTAAGAAAAACCAAAGTGGGGTGGCAAGGAATTCTTCTCCCTCCACCCTGTATATAAATTTGATCTAATTAATAACATACTGTACTTATGTGATCACGGTTGAGACATTCAATTTGCCGTAAAAATACTTTCTACGCTATTTATGCACAACAAAAACATTATATTGAAAAAATTAAGAAATTGATTTATTTCAATCGCACTTTATAATTTTAATTTGTTTTGCAAAATTAGGAGAATTTGAAATCACAGATGGCGTTGCTCGTTAACGTCCTCGATTTCTGAAATTGTTTCTATCTACGAGAATGTGTCGAGTTCAGTTTGTATTTCTGGAATAAAAATAGATTATATAAATGATCAGATATTTTTATAATCAAATTCAAAATAATGCGATGTGGATCCACCATAATCTAAATAGTCATGGAAGTTGGATAAAGACTAGTCAGGGAAAAACCAGTATATTTCGATATACAATGGAAATTGTGTTCAAAAATATATTATTTGACCAAAATATTCTTGGATTTTAAGATTTTTTAAGGAGGTCATGAGGGGAGGAGTTATGTTATATTCTCACCTCTATTGACAAGTGCAAGTTTGACCCTTTGGACACCACGTGGTAAGGTTTTCGCCGCAGCTTGAGCTACGTTACAGGGTGTCTTACGAGTCTAGTTTTATTTTTGGGCAACGTTACAGGGTGTCTCACGAATCTATCTTCGGGTGTCCTAAGAGTCTTGATGAATTTTGGGCAGCGTTACAGGGTGACTTACCAATCTCGTTGCATTTTGAATAACGTTAATGGTGCCGTACGAGTCTCGTTCTATTTAGGGTAGAATTACAGGGTGGCATGTGTCTCGCCATATTCTGGGAAGCGCTATAGGGTGTCTTAAGGGTCTCACTGCGTTTGGAGTCACGTTACAGGGTGTCGTACGAGTCTCACTGCCATTTGGGCAGCGTTACAGGCCTGCCTCACGAATCTATCTTTAATTTGAGCAGCGTTGCAGGGTGTCCTAAGAGTCTCGACGCATTATGGGAGACGTTTACAGGGTGTGTCAATACTCTCGCTGCATTTGGAGTCACGTTACAGGGTGTCGCTTTATTTTGGGTTTGAGTAAAGTAAACCGAAGCTTGTTTTTTTGTTGTTGCTGCTAGAAATGCGAGTGTTTCGAGAATCGAGTCGCGTATATCCAGTTTGCCATTAATTTTGAAAATGCAATATGTGTGTTTTTGATTTGCATTTCGTCTGAAATTGTTGGCTGCATGTTTTAAAACTGACGTTGATATTTCTCTTCCAATTTCTTATTAATGCCGGTATGGTTTTTTTGTGTGTGTGTCGCCTCTTAATTCTCCACGTTAACCATTTGGATAAACATTGATTGTAAGGAGTGATTGATGAGCCTTTTAATGTCTCAGAAAGAGCAGCTGTTTCCAGGGAACATTTCAAGAGTGAAAATGAAAATGAATTCGGGTGTTGACGAGCGGAGGCGAAACTTATTGCAATTGCATTGATTATTCACAGTTCAAATGCTTCGAATCGCTATTTTACTCAACATCAAATTGTACTTTTTCATATATGGAAAACACGCTCGTTTCGGAGAGGGAAGGAATATAAGTTTTATATTTAACCGAGGCTCTCCGAGAGAGAAGAAAAAAAATCGTTCATCAAACTTAAGAGGCGACGAACGTCAAATGCAGAAAAGCCTCATTTACAAAATAGCTTTTCTGTAAAAACTTCTCCATCAAAAACTCGAATAAACGTTTACAAATTTTACTATTTTTGTTGAGTGTCAAAAAAGGGCGGAGAACACTTTTGTATGTTTTACACTGTTCATTGAACTGAAATTTCTTTAGAAGTACAGTCGGGATGTCAGCATGCCCAATTGAAAGTGGGACCCTGATGAAGTGGGTTAAAAGTATTAATAACCATTGGGGGCCATTCAAAAAGGATGTCCTCAAGAGGGGGTAGGGGGGGTCTACTGGTGTGTGGACACCACGTGGACAGGGGGCAACAGGGGGATTCATTATGGACGTCCACTAATGATGGTATTTTTCAGTTTTTGGATTTTCTGGTTGATTACGTTTTAAAGGTCAGTGAAAGTGGAAATGGACACCGGAAGAAATGTGTTCCCAGTCCCAAATGTACACGAATTTTCAAAACCTCGAGAAAATCGGGAATTATGCCGAAATTTGTGTTAAACGCCAATTTTATGCTGGAATTTCTCCCCCACGTCTGGAAATTTCCGTTAATCAGAAAAAATCCTGGAAAATGTCGTGGAATTGGCAGCGAGACGGGTGCTTGGAAATTTATAGGACGGACCTTTGTATGTTCCGACACATTTTTGGACACCCTACTTTTCCAAAAAAATTAAGGAAATCCATGAGGAAGGCCAAAATGGATCGTATTTAAAATACATAACCATGTGAGGACCCTACCTCGAATATTAATTCCGTATATGGGTTCCATTTGAGAAGACGACGAAGACTGGAATGCCATGCACCCTGTACTATCTTCATCCCCCTCGTCTTAGAAGGAGTTTTTCGTGGTGTTGATTAGGAATTAATTTGACGCCACAAGTGAGTCGATATATAAGTTCGCAACACCTTCTGCAGTTGCTGAACTAACAAACAACAGAAGAAGAAACATTCCGTTGAATAAATGCCATCATCTATATATATAGGCGTAATAAGACTGGGTTTTCCCCTTCCTCCCTTAATCCCCAATCCCAGAAGAAGGGTCTCTCGAGAAAGGTCCTTCTGCAGCGAGGGTTCATCAAAGAGGAAAACAAAAACACTCGCAGTTTCTGCTTAATCAATACTGACAATCACGATGGCTGTGAAACAATGGACTTAATGCCCATCATCATCATCATCATCCCATATGTATTCGTCCATATACATATACGTGCATTCCTATAATGACTAATACCACATCGAATGTATGGGATTATATTGCGGATATCATTCCCACAGGGTGGACACAACATATATATGGACCGTGTATGCACACAATTGGCTTTTTCTATATATGGCTAGACCAGAAATTAGACATATATGGTAGTATGTATATCCATATAATTAAATGCACGATACATGACTAAACGTATTTTCATGTCGTTATAATATGGCTATTTGTACATTGTACTTGTAAGCATATCAGAAAAAATCACCAACAACAATAAAAACAGCAACAGCAACAACAACAACAACAACAACACTACCAACACCACCAACAACAACAATACCACTACTACCACCATCACCACCAATAACAACAACACCAACAACAACACTACCACCAACACTATCAACACCATCACTACCACCACCACCACCAACAACAACACTACCACCAACACAAACAGCAACATCACCAACAACAACACCACCACCACCAACAACAACAACACTACCACCAACAAAAACATCAACATCACCAACAACAACAACACCACCACCAACAACAACACTACCACCAACAACAACACTACCACCAACAAAAACAGCAACATCACCAACAACAACACCACCACCAACAACAACACTACCACCAACACTATCAACACCAACAACAACACTACCACCAACACTATCAACACCATCACTACCACCACCAACAACAATACTACCACCAACACAAACAGCAACATCACCAACAACAACAACAACAACAACACCACCACCAACAACAACACTACTATCAACACCATCACTAACACCACCAACAACAACACTACCACCAACAAAAACAGCAACATCACCAACAACAATAAAAACATCAACAACGCCACCAACAAAAATAAAAACAGCAACGACAACAACAACACCACCACCACCAATAACAATACCAACAACAACAATGCCACTACTACCACTACCACCACCAACAACACTACCACCACCAGCAACATCACTACCACTACCAACAACAATAACAGCAACATCACCAACAATAACAGCAACATCACCAACAACAATAAAAACATCAACAACGCCACCAACAACATCACCACACCAACAACAACATTACCACCAACGCCAACAACAACATCACCAACAACATCACCAACAACATCACTAAACAACAACAACAACACCAACAAAAATAATACCAACAACAAGACCAGCAAGACTAACAAAAACAACAACAAAAACACTAAAATTGGATAAATTGCATATATACATATATATGTCGAACCCGCTTAACTGCACAAACAAACCTGATAAATGCACATAGTGGACCCTCATCTTATACATTGCAAATTGGCAGGGATTATTTTTTAGTCACTCTACCCATACGAAAATGTTTTGTAGAAATTCTACAGAATATATTGTCAGTCCAATTCATGCAGAAATGTTTCCAGTATAAACCTGCTTGCAAGCATTAGCTGCATAATTACTCTGTCAGATAGCATCAAGAAAATGGCAGAAATCTTTCTGCAAAATTGTTCAACATAAAATGTGCAGCACGATAAACATTATGCAGAATACTTACATACAAATTTTAAAAAAATTATTTAAAGAATTGGTGGTTATGCAGAAATCTACCTTTATAATTTCATGCATTTTCAGTACATAACTGCTCTAGAGGTGGTGATTCACCAGGATCGAACCCGCTTAATTGCACAAATCGGATAAATGCACATATTTTGCAAGTTCCACGTGCAACTTTTGTATGGAATTGTGACAGGATAATTGCATAAACCGGTTAATTGCACATTTTCGTCTTGCCTGGTTACTGTGCAATTAAGCGGGTTCGCTTTGATAAACGCTTTGCAAGCATTATGCAAATTTACAATTTCTAAATTATTTCTAAACAGTGATTCTGTAAGCCGAAAATGTGCAATTAAGCGGGTTATGCAGTTATCCGATCACAATTCCATACAAAAGTTGTGTTGAAAAATTGCTTGAAAAGTATGTGCACTTATCCGGTTTGTGCAATTAAGCGGGTTATGCAATTATCTGGTCATAATTCCAAACAAAATAAGACAGCATGTATTGTCTCAATGAGACAATTTAGTGTGTCGTGACAAATTTTGGCGAATTTTCGGCGAAAATGACTTAGAAATTTGAGTTGCATACATAATTTGCAAGGAATCATCGGTAGGTGGGTGGTGAAGGTGTTGGACTGGCAACTACAAGTTCTTGGGTTCGTTCCCCGTGTTGTTTGTTTTTTTTCTCTTTTTTTTTTGCTTTCAAAGTTTAAGGCAAATTTTGGCAGGGATTATTTTTATCCCTATTTTTAATTGATAACTTTTAGTTTATTTTGTGTAGAATAACACAAAATAAACATAATTACATCGCATTCTTCAAGCTAATTCCCCTGGTGGTGGTCCATTTATCCGGTTTGTGCAGTTAAGCGGGTTATTTATACCTGCTGATGCAATTATCTGGTCATAATTCCATGCAAAATGAGACAATTTAGTGTGCCGGGACAAATTTTGGCATATTATTGCATATCACAATTGTATTCAAAATCGCCGAAAGTGACTTGGAACATTTTTGAGTTGCATACAAAATTAGCAAGGAATCATTGGTGGGCAAGTGGTGTAGGTGTTGGACTGGCAACTACATGTGCTTGGGTTCGTTCCCCGTGTTTGTATCCTGCTTTTTTTTTTTTTTTTCGTGTTTTTTTGTCGTTTTTTTATCTTTTAAAGTTAAAGGCAGTTGCGTGACAGTGGACCCTCATCTTATACATTGCAAATTTTGGCAGGGATTATTTTTATCCCTATTTTTAATTGATAACTTTTTATTTTGTGAAGACACAAAATAAACATAATTACATCGCATTCTTCAAGCTAATTCCCCTGGTGGTGGTGGTTGGCCCACCTGTACAATTTCAAATTTACCAATTTTGTAAAATCTCGCTAATTTCCATAATATCTGATATATTTAGAAGAAATTTCACCACGAGCATCACAAAAATACATCCCTTACAATCAGTTTGATAATTTTGAATTTTAAAACAATTTTTTTTTATCAAACATAAATACATTTTTTAAGCTGGTCCGTTTGTTCAGCTCAGGACGGGTACTGCGTGATGGGTGATGTGGTATGTCGCACACCCGGAGTGGTAAGATCTTCCT
>JAUJYV010002752.1:0-11673 GCA_033995625.1 Ophyiulus pilosus | reverse complement strand
TGTGGGAAAACTTCCTTTCGTACTTTTGGAGAAGTTATGTCCATATCATAAATTAACTACACACAATAAGAATGACGTTGCCCTGGTTTTCGTTGAATGGCATTTGTATGGAGAGTATGTGCAATTGATATGACCAGAAATGTCAGATGTAGTTTTTTACATGTCACTTTTTCCAATATTAGAACTAAAATGCTGCTCTTAATTAATCTATGTCAAATTAGTCATGACTGTATCATAGTGGAAATATAAACTAGCATTGCACGTGACTTAAGTGATAATCTTAGTCATGCATTTTGGCAAAGACACACTACTCAGATGACAATCTTAAAAAAATGAAAATATGGAAAAAAAATGTAAAAATCTCCGGTTTTCACCAACAATCCAATTATTTGGAATGAAAAAAAATCCTAAAGTACAGGCTGTAAATTGGGATGGTCCTGCATAGACTACCCCACCCTCTGTGGGTATTCGTGATAGTAATATCTAATATCATAACATCGCAGCCTGTATAACCAGATGTACAACTTTAACGGTAAAAGTGCCATTAGCGCTAATAACAATATGAACGCAACAGGTTTATTTTTTTAATGTCACACATTAAAAACAAGGGGGCCAAATTTCGTTTTCTATAATCTCTACATTAGAAAGTAAGACGTGTTTCGTCATGCAGGCACAATTTCACTTACCTAAAAAAAGCGTTGTTCTCTTTTACTAATCTGTGCTTCAACCATTTTTATTATTGCAGAACTTCCAAGATGGCCTTCACCAGTCTCGAAACAGCGGAAATGATACAGAGGATGACGTCAAGCGTCTGGTATGCAAAGTATTCGACATGAAGGAAAAAAAAGGAGCTCCTTAGTACACCCATTTCAGATGTAACACGAAGGTGACTGTCAATTTCAAGGGAGGAAAAAAAAAGGCCAGCAGCCTTGTGCTAGAAATTTCATCTCCACATAAGGAATCAGGTTGGCGCAACTGAAGCTCGTCATTAAAGGACCTGTTTCTCGGTTGCCGCCAATGTTTCCAGAAGCAAAAAGGCGTGGTTTGGCTCGGTCATTCCCAGGCGAGGCTTACGGCAATCCCAAAGGCAACCTACGCTACCAAAATAAGTAAAACCATTTGTTTGGGCTCCTTGCCTTATAGTACCAGAAGCTTTTACGTCCTCCTCCGCCTTCGTGATTGCGAGGAATCAAAAGGGAAATCAATCGGCTGTACAGAGAAAAAAAAAACAGCAGCAGCAGCCTTTAACCGTATCCCCGGGTTTGAATCCCTCGAGGTTTACAGTGATGCATTTCAGATGTACGAAGAAGAGGTAATGCGGATTTATTTTACACTTTGCAAACGTACTGCTGCAATCCGCCTGTCTGCATGATGCAGATTGGCCGGATTAGCATTGGGATGTACGGCTTCTGGTGATTAAGTCGGGCCTTGTATAGGTTGTACAGATATTCAGGGTTGAACCAGGCTCCAGGTTTACGGATATTGCTGGCCATCAGACAAAAATGAGTGCCATGTGGTGAAACTGTTAACTTTCCTCACATGGACCATTATCGCTTTTGGACGACTCTTTTGGGATGTGGGTAAAAACTACCAAAAGGGAAAAAAATCTTGATATGGCTAGTGATATCCTAAGTAATGCGATGAAAATATAGACGAAAAGACGATCCCTCTGGTTTCTAAACATTGTAGGTAATAACGTCATATGACAATCCCATGGCCTCAGAATTGCTAGAGGATAGCCTGTTGCCCATAGACCTTAACGGAGTCCTACTAACTTAACACAAAAACACCATCACTCTCAGATTTTACTTATTTGTTACTGTCAACTCTGCTCGAGCAAGTCTCCATTCCTTAATAACATTACATCCCAGGAAGATATAAAGATCATTGAACTTAATATGCACTTGACTGATGTATGTAGGTCCCAGCATGATTCCAGATTCTTTGGATTTTATCTAGGAAATCCTGACTTGAACTGAAATGCGTCTTTTATTTGACAGGTCTCTTGATAGTGTTAAAAGATATAGTGTTAGATTTTTTCAAAGTCAACCTTCCATCAGCCGTTTTAACTCAGAATCCAGGAATATCGTTAGATTCCCTTCAATCCAAACTCAACTGATCTGAATTTTTACTGGCTTAGGTAAGAGCACACTGAACGTTTTTTGTTTGTTTGCACAAAAGAAGTGGGATGCACCGAGCTACTGCAATTATCTGGAGCCTACGAGAAGACAGTTGTTTGGACCTCACATAGGGCACAAAAAACCTTACTTTAGCGAACTGTTACAAACTTAAAATCTAGTCCTCATCAACGATTGTTAACTTGGATCAAGACAATCAAGGATGTTACAACGTTTTATTTTGCCACACTGAAATACTGCTTAGATACTTCGACGTGCTGCATCAGGTGCTTGTGACTCTTGTTTGAAGTCAGGTACCTGAAGTAGCGCGCGGTGGTACTCGGGCCCTGACATCATAGACATCTACAGTTACAACATCAGATCATATATATCTGGCACAAGGATACTTCCGTTGCACAGTGGTGCATTGGTTCATTCACAGACATACATTCGTCCACTTCATGCTTTCTGAGAAAATAATTCTTAATGCTTTTTAATTATTCCCAGTTTAGTAAGGAGAAAAGAGGAATGTAATTTTCAAAAAATCCTAAATCGTAAAATATTTAGATGTTTTATTTATTAGTTTTTTGGTACATGTAGATGGGCTCGACCTCCAAAAGACCAATACACCTTTTCAGTATGGTTTTAAAATTTTAACGGTTAACTGCTTAGCAGTGATAAAATAATATTTGCAACCTTTCTTTTCTGTTTAATCGATAAATATAATTTTTGTCTTGAGTTTAAAAAATCACTGCTCACGACAAAATCACAATGCATACTTAATACGACAAATAAACTTGAAAACATTTTGTGCGAGCACTGATGATAAATGTCAGATCGCCAACCTAATGTCACGTGTTGATAGTGAAACACGATTGATTTTGTGCGATTTATGATTAAAACTTATCGACCAAATCACGACTTTGCAGAATAACAGATGCACGTAGTCCAGGGATTAATTTTAAAACTAACAATTCTCGGTAGGCAAAATTTTATCTCACATTTACAATCGATTACCAAGCTCCAAGTTTGGGGAATAAAGGCTGCGTTCAGCCGCGATAGGAGTTCCTGGAAACACTAAGTATTTTTTTATATTAAAATCAGTACTTTGTATTCCCTACTCCTTGAAATCCAATTTTATTTATCCCACACAACCCCGCTTAGATCGTTTACATCTATATGCCAATGTCTTCACCACTTTATCACAAAACTGTCACTTGACTTTAAATCAAATCACAGCTGTGTATCTGATAAAAATATTCCTCATCAATATTTAACGAGTTTCACCTTTTTCTAGGAACTCCAGCGTTAGCAAAAATTAGGTTGGAATGGTTCAGCAACATATAAAATGCAGCTCGGAGCTGCGTTTGGTCCACCAAAGATGTTGCCAACCATCAAGAGGTATGCATCATGAGTCATCGCATCTTAGTTCCCTCGATGGCATCACAGAAATACCACGAAAGAATGAAATAGGCATCTCTGGTTCATTGTACTTCATCAGGTGCTCTGGTGAATAAAGAACCCGGCACCTGTTGGAGTACAGTTGATATGAGAATGCTCGAGCAACGAAAACGTCTTTAACCGAAAAAAACCAAACTACTTGGATCTTAAATAAACTGCGACACATTTGGTCAGAGTAAATATTCGGGCAACGTTTATGCGCTATTAACCACGATGAGATAAAAGATTTCCTGCTGAGAACTACGGTACAAAGTGGACTTCATGAATGTACAATTGGTAATTATTCCTGAAGTATTCTATTTTAGGGCTTCACATTTTGTTTTCCACATACGTATCTTCTAAAAATAGTATCTCATTTGGTATTTAAACTAGTTTTTCTGCAATGAAAAATAATGTCCTGCATAATACATGTATGGCTTAAAAAATATTGCTATCTTATTGCTAAATTATTTGCGTGGAAGCTCAATCTTATGTGTAAGTACAATAGAAATTGTGCAAATTGTTTGAAGTGATAACAATTGATTTACAACATTTTCTGACTGTTATCATATTTTAATTACTGGCAGCATTTTTTCCACAGGTTGCTTTCCGATTTTATCATCACCCTTGAAATGTCGCTTTATTCTAGCAATTAACGTCTCTACCACTACGATTTAGTACTAGAATTGTCAAATATATCACATTTTGTATATTGACAGAAACATGCTTAGTTTAACACGCACTGATTGTAATTCTTTACAAATCAGTATTATGCATGGTTATGCTTAATTATAATTACGCATATTATTTTCAAAGGGCTGGATTCTCAAATAAGCATCTTTAATAAGATATTCCATAACTGTTTATGGACTGCAGTTAATCTGTTTTGCAAACTAAAAAAGTTATTTACAAAAACAGCATATATTTCTATAAGGTAAGTGAACAAGTGTTAATTTATTAAAATCGTGTGAAACTGTAAAGTAACTCATGAAAAACTGAATAAATTCTTATTTATTTTCTTCAAATCGTGTATCGATTATTGTGTTGATGGGTGACATTCTTCTACTATTGTTAATTGTCAGTTGTTCGGATCTCAGTTAAATTTGTGCAGTAGTTTAAAGCAGGTCTAATCGTTTATCTTATATATTGCCTACCTAACTGTTACATCAATAATTACAATAAGACTCAATTATACAGGAGTCATTTAAATATAGTCTACAATTTAAAAACATTTAGCTGTTGTAGTCAAACAAGACCAATTGTTTTTCAATAGCTAAAAATAACTTGTGGTCTTGATTAGTAAATTACAGTTATTGAACAGTAGTATTAAAGCATAAATATCCGCTTGTGTAAATACACAACATAAACGGTCAACGTTACAGCACATAGCTGGTTTTATGGTACATTTACAAAGTAGTAATTGGAAAACTTCTTAAATAACCATATGTTATATTGTATTTGTTATTTGTGTGCAACTGAAGAGTTATAAGTAAATACATTGCATACATACCCGTAGTCCCATTTTTTAAATCCAACTCCAAGCAAACCAGTTTTGTCAAAATGTATGCAAACAACAACATCCAGTAAATATATGCTTTTCATAAAAGCGTTTAATGTTTTCTAAAGACTTTTTAAAAACACCCTTTGGAAATGTAAGAATAAGCAACAGACGAAAATGCACGCTAGCAACTAGGGATGTTGGCAAATACAGTATTTGTTAAGGCCTTGGATATAATTTTAAGCTGCCACTGGATTTAGAAACATCCCAAACTTAAATAATTTGAGATTCAGATTAAAGATTGGCATGTTAAACTTACTGAATGTACAAGAATATGCGAAAGACAGATGCGGTGTGACGAACAATACTCAGCAACGGTTTGCAGGTATGTATGGTCTCCAGCGCAGGTAAGCACCATCAATAGTTTTCGGGTCAGAGACGCGCCTTTTCATTCTCTGCCTATGTTCATCTAAAATGTCCTGTAAAAAAAGACTAAATTAATATCAAATTTGTAAACCAAAATCAATCATTTTCATTACCCTACCGCTATTCAGTATGCGTTAATTAACTTACCCTTTCACAATGAAAGCCAATAAGAACGTATATGTACATATTTTCAAATTACGAAGCACAATCGCGCCTGCTTTCTTTAAAACTTTCTTAACACTAAATAAACCACGTAAAATAAATTGCTAAATTCATAACGAAACTTTTTCATGCTAGTCTTGAAACACATGCATGAATGCCATAAGCCTTCTATGGAATGCCGTCGGCCATCTTTGGGTGTAATTAACTTCATTTGTGATTATGTAATTTCAAATTATTTTAGAACAATATAAATTAAACACGAAAAGCAACAATTTGTAAGATACGAATTTACTGTTAGTGTGTTTACTTTGGAGTGCAACTAATGATGGAATTTCATATAAAAACGAATTTATCGAGGTATAGAAAACGTACGAAATATGCATTCGACTTAAAGCTACATTCGTGCGCAAGGAGCCTCAATATGGCGGCTGACCATACTATGGATTTTGAAACCAAAGGAATAAAATACTTGGTCATTTATGATTATTTTCGCGAGTACGTTAAATACTGTCCAAAACAAACAATTACTTATCTGTTAATTAAAATTTTCAAATTAATAAATGAATATTCCGGGTTTTATCAATAAAATTATAATAGTTGATCATTACCAATTTACGTCATTACCAATTGAAAAAAAGTTGAATGAAATTTGACCATTGTTATAAATGATCGTTCATCATAGTATTATTTATAAATCTAATCATACAGGAATTTCGGCAGATCTATCAAAAATATATGAATATGAAAACTATGAATATTTAAATAAACTTTCTTTTGCTGGCAATGAAAAAATGTAGGGCCTTCTCAACTGCCTGTACAATCATAGTATTCAATCTACAGACAGTTTTACAGTAACACGCTTACTGCACATGTTTATTAATAACCTTTAAACCATATATTATACTAAAGTCAGTCAGTCGCCTTAAATTTGTTTATAACAGATTTCATGTTGAATTCTATAATTTTTTTAAATATAATCAATGTTCAATCGAATGCTAATATTGACTAAATCATTCAAAAGTCACGTAGGACTGATTCACTTTAATCAGTTGTTTTCTCTGAAAAAACGTGAATCTAATGTTAAAAAAATTAAACTTGATTTTGTGAGAAACGTTGCCTACACAAAAAACCGAAATTGAATTTCAGATCTCAGCGGTGAAAACCTCCTTATTTTCAGTAGAGATAAAGGACCACTTGAGCGAAAATCCAATCAATCTGTTGAATGCGCTGAATGATTGCAACTTAAGATCTCTCTGGATAGGTCTCAAAGGCGAATGCAATGTTTTACCAAATGTTATCTAGGTGATAACAGTCGACAATTTGAATGTTAAATGGTCGTGCTAATGGCACGCACTGGGTCACATTAATTATAGGAAAACAATACTAGCTAAGAACGGAAAAAAGCCCTAAGAAACTCAGGGAGTCGTTTAGCACTGTTTCAAAGCGACCAGCCATTACTACTTACATGTCTTTTTAGCACGATATGTCTTCCTTTCCAATATTTTATCATGCCCAGGGCTTGCAAGGTGCTGACTATGTCGTAAGAGTTAATAGCAGTCTCCTGGCTCAAGTCTGAAAAAAATAAACATATAGAATGAGAACACACGCCCAAAGGAGTTAGTAAGGGCCAAAGAAAATCCGTCATGAGTAGACATGGCTTTGGTGCAAGTGGATGTCCATAGTTTTAAAGCAGGCATTAATATAGTAAAAAAGACAAGTTTTTTTTCACAAGTGATATAATTCACCTTTGATGGAGATTTCTTTGTTATCAAACGAGGATAGGTAATCCAATAAAACTGTTTTCCAATAACTTCTATAACTAATGAGGCCCAGGTCAGATAACGGCTTTTCTGGCGATCCAATCTTTTGCTCTACCTTTGTCAGCAGGTAACCTAATAAGAGAAACAAAAAACATATTGAACATAATTACAATCAATGTGCGTATATCACATTACAAATTTATGTTGGCATTTAATGGTCTATCAAAACAATGTCTCCACATTACACTTTCACATTCTTTCGAAAGGGCATAAGTTACATGTTACGTTTAAGGTACCCATATTCAGTTTTGTAATAATGCTAATCTGCAACTGGAACAAATCCCGAGATGGTGAAGCGGGCTTTCCTGTCAAGCAGATGTGTAATGCATGATTGCGACCATTTTGAAAAAAAATCATACACAATGGATGTTTGGTATATGTAATTCAATGTCAAAAATGCACACAATACACTAATTTGACGACGGTTTACAAGTATCCAATTGTAATTTTGCTATATCTTTAGCGAGCGGCTAAACTTTTAAAATCGCACGAACCGAGAAATTGATGTCCAATATCACGTACAACATGTTTTTTTTGAACCCACACATGTTGTTTCGTATATAATTGTGAAATTTACCTAAATGTTGCCATTTTGAAAATGTACTCACAAAACAGAATAATACAACATTGATATTATAGTAGTTTGTGCATCGTATCATCTATGGGATCTGTCTCATTGTTAAGTCGTTGCGTTGCCATGGTGTTACCTCAAGAATGTATTTATGACATCAGGAATTGCTGGTGCAAAATAATAAAACGTGAACTTAGAAGTTGCTTAGCTTTGAGGCATTTAAATTAAACTTCCTGGTTACCCATTCCCAGCTGCCCCTTTTACGAAACCTCAACTATTTTGAGTAAATAATAATGATAATGTTCATTCATAAGAAGAATCTTAATTCCTGTATTTAGCATTCCACGGGGAAATGCAACGTTTCAATTAAGAATGATAATCACATGTTGTAACTGATTATTAAATGGAACAAAAGATTTATTATTCGGCATTGTGGGTAGTTTTTTTGTTATTATTACTAAACTAATGGAAACACAGCCGCTCATTTATTATATATTTATTACTCGTTTTTTTTCTTGACAAACTTAAACACGCTAATTAAACAAAGAATTTTGTATGGCCGACAAGTCTTTTAAAATTTTTGATTTTTTTACATCTTATAATGAGCTTAAATATTAGCTTTTAATTTTCTAAATCAACAGATATTACAATGATTAAATAAATAGCTGCTATGCAGACAAAAGTGCAAAACAGCCGAAGGAGTTATGAGAGATATATTACAGACCTATTTAATAACTAGGAATTTCTGGAAATTTCTAGAAATAACGTTTAATGTCAATGAACTTGTAATAGTTGTAGCAACAACAATTTTCAAAGCTGAATTTTGGCGCAGTATGGTGTAGGTAGGAATATTTCTGGAAACGCTGTATACAGAGTATTTAATATAAATAATATTCTAAACAGAAGGCCATTTATCCTAAGTCTAACTCTGTATACTTAAACTTAAAATTTAAAGAATTGTCGACATTTTTTGTAATAAAGTTGCCACTTACTAAGGATAACAGAAATCTAAGAATCTCGGAATCAAGATATACAAATTCTTGTTACTTTAATTACCAGTCTGTTACATATTCCTTAATTAACTTTATATTGCATTTTCATCCACATGCGATAAACATAACTTTCATTTCATCTTATTATCATTTTATATTACCATTCGATGTTTAAATTTTGTCTATCATACAATACAGAGGATCCTCTTCACCGGTTTCTTAATACAATGTGCATGTACATAAAATAGCTTTTTAAAGTCAATTTCGAGGGTATTAAGATTCAGCATATTATCATTATTAAACATAAGGAAGTTTTCAATGTAAAATCGTAAAACAGATAAAATAACCTTTAATGAAACGGTTATTAACTTTGATGTCACTACAATGAGGAAGTTCTTAATGACGAAAAACAGTAACAGCAGTTATCAGTAAAATTTAACTAAAATGGTTCATTTATTTTTTAAATATATGAAGATTAGAAGTCACTTATGCTGAATCCTCTTATTGTTGGTCTGACAAGTTGCAACACTGCAATCACTAAAACTACACGTATACTTGAACTGATTATCAACGAGCTTTTTTTTATATATTAAAATTAGCATAGTAACTCCCAGAATGCAATTAACCGTCCGTTAAACCACTGTAAATTTTCAGTACGCGGTTCATAACCTATCAAGAGTGATTCAATAAGCCCTAACACATCAGCTAGTCGTGTTTTGTCTGAGAAATCCCATTTTTCAGGTGCAACCTGTGATAAGTTAAGCTCAACGTGACACGGTTAAAAATAAATTAAAAACTTCTAAAAAAAAAAAAAATAGAGTAATGTGAACACATTCCCGACTTATGAAGCAATTTCGTTTGAGATTTACTCTTGACAATGCTGCCTTAAGCCCAAGCTGTCAACGGCATCCATTTCTTATTAAAAAGACGTTTGGAAATTTAGGATTTTGGCAGCCATTTTTTCCTGGACCTGCCTTGTTTCCATGGGTTCATGCCTATAGCTATGAAACGCATAATAAGGCATAATTGCACATAATTGTACAGTTTAGGACAATAGCGTGCCAGTGCATAGTAAAATTTTGATTGCAATTAGTAATTTTCCTGATTTAAGGAAGTGTAAAAAATGGTGAATTCACTAGACAAGTTGGAAAGCTTGTGAACTTGACAGTGCATTTTCCAGGAATTAGGCAAGTAGACAGACGAACTTTACTAATATCGTCTAGTGACACACTTTTCTAGCAACGTGTATCTGACAAATAAACCTGCTAGTTCAAAATAATAATATTTCCATAAATTTAAAAAATAAGGATGCAGCTTATTCAAATGAATTTCGTTCCATTACGTGTTATTTTAATAAATTACTAACAGCTTTTTAACAACAGTTGCTGGTAAATTTATTCCCTAATGTAATTATAAGCATCTGTTGAAGCTAACAGTACCATTTTACTCCAAAATGGATGTTTCTGGAAAACAAGGACGCGGCCATGCATGTTGGAAAATGATCGTATGTCATAAGGCCCACCTTGAAATAGTAAGCCCAAAAACTATATAGACTGTATTTACATGGTGCCATGTAAACAAACAATTTAAAACTAAAACATCCCAGAACACCTTTTCCATAAAAACTTGTGAATTAAAACTACATGCTCATTTACCTCTTAATTTATACGCTCGCATATTTTGAAGCTTTTACTAAAGCTAAATTTACTGTTTCTATAGTCTGACAGTCGCCGATGTCTTCATTCTATATGCAGTAATAGAAATTGTTTTATCAAGAAGCTAGTTTGCTAATAAAACCTAGTATATGACAATGTTCGTAAGACTAAAAGAAATGTACTAAAAGCCGAGCCGACTTTTTTTTTTATGACAGACTCGCAATCAAAATCTGCTTGCTTAAGATTAGATCTCGACAACTGCATGCACAGACAGCGTTCGTGCCAACAATTGCAGATTTCTTACAAATGTGTTTATTGACCATTCGGCATTTAAGAAACATGTAGCAAAGACTTAAGGTCACGAAGCAGACTGGGATTCAACGAGTTGTGACGTCACAGGGGTCTGGGTTTGTCTGATTTGTTCTACAGAAAGAAATCGTAGCTAAGCAACAGGGTGTGCCATTGTATGCAGTGATAAAAGTAAATGCAAATACATATATATATATATATATACGGGATAAAAAATTGAATTATAGGATTTGTGCGACCAAAACAGAGAAATGACAAATACTATCCAGCTAAAAAATGGGCTTATTTCTTTGTAAGAAAACGTGTACGGCGCTACAGCGTGCGTCTTGATATATACATTAACTTATAATACCGATTCCGGCTTATGATTTATGGATTCTCCAGCACCAGCAAACAAAGGCAAGCAGGTGGCGAGAACAATTTTGCAATCATAAAAGGGTTAGATTCACATCATATCTCATTGTCTCATACTAAAGGAGCAATTTAACAAGTTGCATTTCCACATAATACTGTAAATACTATACTTTTTTTTTACAATTCCACCCTCTTACGGCACACAAAATGAGAATAAAATTGTCACGGCACACAGTGCGTTTTTTTTTATCATAACTTTTTCCTTTTTTCTCTAAATATATAACCAACAATACATAAATGAATAAATAAAAATAAGTGAATTTTGACAA
>JAUJYV010002751.1:0-11674 GCA_033995625.1 Ophyiulus pilosus | reverse complement strand
CACAAAACAGAATATATTCACATGCACAATCATGTAGCATGTGTACCCTGCATGTGCATTGCCTCACGTGCGTTAAGCATGAAAACGTATTTTCCAACATTTATCCGTATGCACAAAACAAATTTTTCCTTTCACATCCTTTAACACATTGTTCATTAATCTCTGATATACACTAGGTGATGTTTTTAATCCCATAGGAGCTCTGTTGATTTCTTAATGTCCGAAGGTAGTACTGAATGCCAATTTGTACCTATCACTTTCATGTACTGGAATCTGGAAGAATCCAATTTCTCCAATTTATTAATCACACTCATTAATTCAGGCAAGGGATATTTATCTCCAGCAACTTTGTCATTCAACCTTCTGAAATCAACTACCAGGCTTCCATCTGGTTTATTCACCAACATACAAGGTGCGGAATAGGGGCTTACTGATTCACGAATGATATTGGCTTCTAATAATTCATTGATTTTATCAGCCATAATTTCCTCTTGTTTTTGAGGAATATTATATGGCCATATGAACCCTGGAATTTTGTCAAGCAACTCTAGTTCTTGGGTAATATATCTTGTTGACTTCAAATCACTTAATTTTGTTGCAAATCTGTATACATTCTTTGTCAATAAATCCTTTATATTCATCTTGTAATCCTCATCTACTTCTTTAATGCAGTCATTAATCCAGTTTGATGGATTCTTGTTAACAGTATTGAAACTTTGGGTTTTTCTAACCAGTTGACAAATACTGATAACTTCATCTTTGAAATGTAATGCATTTGTATCTGTGGATACTTCAAATTAATTTTTTTAATGTTGTCAATGCCAAATATCAGTTGATAATGAATAGAGATTTCATCAGCGCTAACAAATAGCCGCATCTTGATGCTTTGTTTGTTTAACCTGATAGGGATTTCTACAACTCCCTGTAATCCGAAAGGTTTGCCATTTGCTGCTACAACTACCGGCATTTGTACATTTTTCAAATACAGTTTTGATCTCGTAATAGGATTAAAGATTCGCTCAAAGGTTGATCTGTTGACTACAGAAATGCAAGCACCAGTGTCATATAATGCGTTCACTTTTGTTCTCTTAATACGTATTTTAATAATAGGACATTGCATCCTTGTTCCCACAGCACACACCCGGTACTGTCTAATTTGAGGTTAATGGCTTGTATCCTTTCTGTGAACCTCACCGCTGAAGGGATTCCTTAGTTTTCCAGTTTAAGGTTTGTCCTTGCATTATTCCGGCACTGAGGAGCAATGTGTCCCTTCTTTTGGCACTTATAACATACTGGGACAAACTTATTCTGTTGTCCCTGAAATGACTGTTATCGATTTCCAAAATTTCTTCTATCTGGACAATAGTTAAATCAGCTCTCACATGCAATATGTGCAAGTTTCTTCTGTTCATTTCCTGAAAAGGTTATCTTTTTCTTACTATTACACACATTTTCTGTATGTCCAGCTTTCTTGCAAAACGTACAAGTGTTGGAAGTACTAGGTGTTGGGTTGTTTGCTCTGATTTGTTGGGTCCTTTTTTGTAACTTTTTCTAAATTCTTGATTCGTTCCTCTATCATTTTGTTAAAATCAAATTTATCTTTTTCAACATTTCCTAAATCATCATTAATCGCGTTAATCCCACCTCGATCTGCCAAAAGTTTTTCGTTTTTTTCTTCTGAAATTACTAATTTTATAGTATCTTCTAATGTGGTGGGGTTGCGTGACAAAACAAATCTCTTAATCCTAGGAGCAATTCCCTTAACAGTTTGTGCCTGTATAAGTGTTGTGTATCACTTTATGAGCGACCCCTGTGTGCATACCGTGTTATGGTGCTTGTGTTAAAGGGTTTATATGCTCCCATTTTGTTCAGTTATTGTTGCTATTGTTCTGGCTAGGCAAGCCTCATTCATATGTCACCAAAGTTGTATTGAATAAATCAGCTATTCAATTGAAAGTACTCAATACAATTGAAATCATGATGGCAGCAGGATAAAGTACATTCTGCTGCACTGTTAGTATGCCCTAACATCCAGGGATACTAAACCGGCGACGAGGATGCTATCATCCTTATCTCCCAGTCATACTATACAAGCCAATACTTAGGCCTAATTGCAGGACCTCATCTGCAGCTGAAGATCCTGAGAACAACAGTTGTAAATCCTGTTCAACTGCTTCTACTCCATGCTGATACCTTCTAAGGTATTCTAAGGAACATTCTTTCAAAACAACAACCAACTCCTACATGGCAGCCATTGGTCATGTTCCACCATCCGACGTGAATAAGCCTGAATACTGAGATAACTACGTGGAACAGATGGAATTCTTCTGTGAAACCAATTCCATCATGGAGGACACCTTCCTTCAACAATCGGTTGATCTCAGTCCTAATCCGTGGACGAATTTGTTACAAATCCGGGGGGTTAGGGGCCAAGGGGGGCTAGGGTGTTGTCTAAGCTGACTGACCATGGTCAGTTAGCTCCCACCTTACCTCCCTTCCCTTCGTTTTCACCTTTTCCCTGATGGACCAGCCCAGGTCAATTCGTCCCGATCGCCATCTTGTTTTTGACCACTTGGTATTCAACCACCAACACCACCACCACATCGTGATTTTGTTTAAATAAACGGGAGTCATATTTTATTAAAACAAATGTTTCGTTTTGGACATGGTTTTGGTCCGGGGTCAAACCCCACCAAAATCCAACAGAATTGCAAGAGGAACATTACATGCTTTCATCCGGATTGGTGGTACCTTGGAATCGATGTGTATGTTTATCTTAGGTCTCTTGTATGTTCCCAAGCCTTCTTAAAACACACCGGCAAATTCCTTCAGTAATTCTGGCATGGTGTCTAGAGTTTGGATTCGATGAATTCCTTGTATACAGAGACCTAATGGTGTAAACCATTCTATTCTTAGAAGTGACTCGTCTTCCTTCGGCAATGATAAGTCGTAGGGATGCATTTATGATTCTCGTATCGTACATCCACATGACAGTAGCCATTAAGTTGTATTGGCTTCTTTTGGTAATCACGCAGACATGATGGAAACGGCATTATGGCTGGGCCTCCTGTTGGCCATAGCACGTTATATATTTCGGTTGAAATTACAGAAAATTCGGAACCGGAATCAACCTCAAGGATTTGCATCTTGGATTTGCAACACTATGCAGAATTTTGATGGCTTAGCATGTTGTACAATGTTAATTTGAATCTGGTCGTAAATCTCTTTGAAAGACTCATCCACTTGGTTTGTTGATGCCTGGATATTGATAGCATTTGAAGAAAGAGATTTCCTCTTGGGTTTCGACTTTGTTGCAGAACCGGACTTGCCTCGACAAACCTTACCGATGTGCCCAGACGTTTGTGCTTGTAATTCTTTGACTTGGCTAGTTGCAGCTTCCCCAGCGAGTGGCTTTTTTACAGCTTCGTCGTATGTGAGGGTTGTTTTAGATAGGAGACGTCGTTGGATGGCATCGTCCTTTAACCCGCACACAAGTTGATCCCGCAGTCGCTCCCTGAGAGTTGTATCAAATCCGCAATTTTAAGCCAGGCGGCGCAGCTCCATGACATACCGTATTTTACGGACTATAAGACGCTACGGACTATACGACGCACCTTAATTTTTAAGCAATTTTGGTTGCAATTTTTTGAAGAAAAACGTGCTTCTTATAGTCCGTAAAGTACGGTAGTTGGAAATTGATTCATCTTTCTGTTGAAGATGCTTGTGAAAAAGGAAACACCTATAGATGATCGATGTCTGTGGCATGAATGCCCTTTAAGAACCTGTGTAAGTTCATTAAGTGTTTGTCCCGGGTGCGTCAGGAGAGATCAGAGATTTCAGAATGGAATAAGCTGGTGATCCAATTACTGTCAGGAGGGTAGCTCTTTTCTTGCCTTCCTCCGTGATGGAATTGGCTTCACAGAAGAATTCCACCTGTTCCATGTAGTTATCTCAGTATGGAGGCTTATTCACGTCGAATGGACTCGACTCCAGTGGTTCCAGTAGACCAATTAAATTATAAAGGAGGCTATCCCTTACACAAATTTTAGGTATCATTTTAGTTAAATTCTAGTACCTAGTAGGTATGAACGTATTCTTCAAGTTTATTATAAGTGTACAAATTTGAAATCTTTTCAAAGAAATATTCTATGGGTTCCTTTAGGTTTTTTATCAGTCAACAAACGTATTGGGGATTTTGGCAAATAAGTGTGGGAGTTCACATCACAACGGTTTTCTTAGGTGGTGTTCCCATCTTGGGGCTGCAACAAGCAAAGTGTAGTTGTCTTGAGGTATATGGAAGCAGAATTCATGGCAATGTTACACCACATGAACAAAGTTCACTGGTTGGTGGACATTTTTAAGTGATTTAAACCTCTGTTTAACAGTTTAAGTTTAAGTGTCCCCGTTATCTTTTCTAATTACCTTTCAGCTATCCAATTCTCCAAAAATGAAGGTGAAACCACTCGGGTGAAGCATATTGACATTAAGTTCCAGTTTTGTGAAAGATTATCTTTCCAAAGTGCATCAGGCACAGATAACATGGCCAGCATTTCCACCAAGCCCCAGTCTGCCCCAGGTTGAACTTCCTTAAGCAGAGTATATTCTCAGAGTTGTAAGTGTTCATATCCTGTTGCAGACAATCCATTATCAGATCAATGTGGGTTTTGTTGGGGATATTGTCAAATAAGTGTGTGAGTTCACTTCATTAAATGCTGGTGTTAGTGCTCCCATACTGGATCTAAAACTGCTAAAATGACATTTAATTTGTGCATACACTGTATTAACATTATTGATGGTCAATTTGAATTTACTGCCATCCTTGCCATTATGAGGTACCGGCTGCTTTGGGCGACCCCAAACAGAATCGTCTGATGGAAAATGAACTATTTGTTCCGTTGTTGTTTCTGTTTTCAGGTTTGTTTCCTCTATACTTCCCATTGTTCTCCCTCTGGGAGGACCTTGGGTATAGGTTAGAGTCTTCTATGAACCTGGGTGACCTTCTGTTTTGAGACATTAGGTCGAAGCAGTTGTCCAAAACACAGTACAAACAGCTGGCCGTGACTTTTCTTTAACCAATAAGTTAATGGAGTGGCAAGGACGGAAACCGAGGGTTTTCGTTCTAGTCTTTCCGCTTTCCATTTTGAACGATTTTATCCGTGTCTCGCCCAAGCAGAATACTTATTGTTAGGGTTGGTTGGTTGGTTGGGGTTTAGGGGCCCAAAGGCGACTAAGGCCAGAGAGGGCCCAGACATTGATTTGGGGAGTCCCAAAAAGGTTGCAAAGGGGAGTAGGGTAAACTACAGTTAGATTGCAAATGGTATGTAACCGAAACAAGATGGGCTAGGCCACAGCCCCAGGGGGCACCTTAAATGGCCATTATTGGAGGCCTAGCCAGGGGACACTGGAGAGGGGTCAGGAAAGACAGCCGGGAGGTGCTATATGGAGTGTAGTATGCCACACTGGTGGAGGAACTGGAGGACTGTAGAGAAGGGGATGGTTGATGCCTCCCCTATGAATGTAGTTAGTTCCGGGGGGTCTGGGCCAGTTATGGTGGAGCTATTCGGCGGAGGGCAGCATAATGTCTGCAGTTGGTCAACAGATGGACTACTGTAAGAGGGACATTGTATGTGTTGCAGAGAGGTGCAGCATCGCCTGTTAGGAGAAAACTATGTGTAAGGCGGGTGTTCCCTACACAGAGGCGGGTGTAGACTACATCATCTCGCCGGTTAAGGGAGCTGGGATGGTGATTGCGGCCAACGATTAGGAACAGGTGATGGAGTTTGTTTTGCGGTTGGGAAGACCATTGTTGCTGCCATAGGTTATGGACTGCAGCTTTGAGAGGAGCATGGAGATCGGCAGATGGGGGTTAATGTCTAGCAGTGGGAGTTGATGGGCGGCATTTGCAGCTGTGTCAGCTTCTTCGTTTCCTAGAATGCCGCGGTATCCAGGTACTCAGCAAAGGAGAACACGGCAGCCACATGCATCTAGGTTGGAGAGCAGTTGTGAGGCAGTTGCAAGAAGGGGGTGGCGAGATTGAATGGGTGTGGTAAGGCTGTCAAGGGAACTTTTGGAGTTGCTATAGATTATGCTATCAGTGGTTTTGGTGTCCAGTATAAGGGTAAGAGCCAGGACGATAGCATAAAGTTCAGCAGAGTAAACTGAAAATGATGATGGTAGGTGGAAAGAAGAGGATGTGCCAGAGCTATAGACTCCAGCACCCACTGAAGTATCACGTTTAGAACCATCTGTGAAGAATGGGGTGGATGATTGGTAGGCGGTGCGGTGTGCCTGGAAAAGTTGTTTCCATAGGGATAGAGAGGTGTTGTGTTTGGAAAGGCAGTCAAGCATGATATATGTAGGAACAACGCGTTTCCATGGTGGTACTGGCCAAGGGTCATATGGAGCTACACATTGGAGTAATAGGTAGATTTTTTGGAGGAGATATCGTAGGCGCAGTCCGATAGGATGCCCATAGGATGGGTGGCGCTCATACAGGGTGGTATGTTGGGGGTGGAAAGTTGGGAAAAAGTTGGGGTGAGTTGGGCTTGCAGCAAGGTTGCTGCAGTAGACTAGTGTGAGTTGAGTACGCCGAAGGGCAAGGGGTGGCTCCTGAGAGATGGTGTACAGGCTGTGGCTTGGGGATGTGCGGAAGGCACCAGTGCAGGTCCTGAGGGTTTGGTGATGAATGGTGTCTAAAAGACGGAGATGGGATAGGGAGGCTGATGAGTAAACCAGAGAGCCATAGTCCAGTTTAGAGCGGACGGTGGCTCTATAGATCTGGAGGAGTGAGGTGCGGTCAGTGCCCCAGTGTATGGATGAGAGCACTCTTAGCAGATTGAGTGCCTTAGCGCAGCTAACTCGAAGCTGTTGTAGGTGAGGGAGGAAGGATAGCCGATAGTCGAGTAGCAGTCCTAAGAACTTGGCAGTTTGCCAGAAGGGAATTTGTGTGCCGTTGAGTAGGAAGCTGGGAGTAGGGAAGTGACCACGAAGTCTATGGAAGTGGACCCCCACAGTTTTGTCTGCAGAGAAGCGGAATCCATTGGCTTCTGCCCAAGTGTTGAGTTTAGCCACTGCCAGGTTTACTTGGAGTTCTAGACAGGGGAGATGAGGTGAGCTACAGAGGATGTGTAGGTCATCAACATAGAGTCCTACTGCAACTGCAGGTGGTAGTCCTTTCAAAATGCCATTGAGTTTGATAAGAAATAGTGTGCAGCTCAATACGGATCCTTGAGGAACACCGTTCTTCTGGGAGAAGGATTCGGAGAGAGTAAAGCCGAGGCGGACATGGAAGGTACGGAGGGCGAGAAAATTCTGTATAAATGTGGGAAGGCACCCTCGGAGTCCCATGGCATGCAGGTCTCGTAGAATCTCATACCGCCAGGTGGTGTCATACGCTTTTTCTAGGTCGAAGAAGATGCAGACTGAGTGTTTCTTCATGATGAAGGCATCTCGGATGAATGTTTCCAGTCGGAGAAGAGGGTCCACGGAGGACCTTCCTCGGCGGTATCCAAATTGGAAAGGGGAGAGGAGGGTGTTTGTCTCCAAGAAGTACATGAGACGATTGTTTACCATCCTGTCCATGATCTTACATAGGCAGCTGGTTAAGGCAATTGGGCGGTAGTGAGATGGATTTGAAGGGTCTTTGTCAGGTTTTGGGAATGCAACCACATGGGCATGCCTCCAGGAGCTTGGAAAAGTCTCTTCCGTCCATATTCGGTTGTACATCTCTAGGAGGACCTGAGTTGGGCCTGGCGGTAGATTCTTCAGCATGTCATTGTGGATATTGTCTGGCCCCGGGGATGAGCTCGAGCAGTGGTGAAGGGCTGTGTGTAGTTCGGTCATAGTAAAGGAGCAGTTGTATGTAGAGGGGTGCTCCTCAGTGAAGCATAGTTGTTGGCCTTCGGAACTTCTCTTGGTGAGAAGAAAGGCAGGTGAATAGTGTTTATCACTAGAGACGAATGAAAATGCTTCACCAAGAATGTTGCAGATGGCTGATGTATCGGCAAATTCTTTGCCATCTTTCTGCAGGATGTGTAGTGTTGGAGGTTGGTAGTTCCCACGTACTTTGTTGATCCTTTCCCATAAGGTTTTGGTGGTTGTTCGATGTGTGATAGAGGTAAGGAAGGTTTGCCAAGATTTTCGTTGACACTGGCCGCGGGTGCGTTTGGCGATGGCTCTCCTGCGTTTGAAATTGGTAAAGTTTGTATGTGTCGGGTATTGCGGAAGACAGCCCATGCACGGTGTTGAGCATTTCGGGTATTTTTGCAATCTTCGTTCCACCAGGGTTTGGGGTTTGACGGGGGTTTGGAAGATGTTTGAGGGATAGATAGTGATGCTGCACCGACTACTGCGGCTGTAAAACCCTCTATGGCCTCGTTGATATCAAGGTGGTGCAGATGTCGAATAGTGTTGGAACAGATCCTTTGGAAGGTAGGCCAGTCGGCACGTGATGTGATCCATCGACGTGGACGTGTGTTGATGGGAGGAGTTGGTGTTAGCCAGTTGAAGTGTATTGGGAAGTGGTCGCTTCCATGCAAGCTGTTGTCAGGGTGTCAATGCAAAGCAGGCATCAGGGATGGGGAGCAGATGGATAGGTCGATGTGGGAGAATGATTTAAAGGCGCTATTAAAGTAAGTTGAAAGCCCGGTGTTCAGCAGTACAAGGTGAGCTGTAGATAGGAAGGTTTCAACAGCATCTCCTCGTTGGTCACATCTTGTGCTGCCCCACATAGTGTTATCGGCATTGAAGTCCCCGAAAAGGATGAAGGGGCGTGGGAGTTGGTTCGTAAGATGTATGAGTGCGCTTGGTCGGATAGGGGTGGCATCTGGGATGTAAATGGTACACACTGTGATTACTTGTGGAAAGGCAATACGTGCTGCTACTGCTTCTAGAGTGGTGGTGAGTGGCAGGGGTGTAGATGGGGAGGTGGCCCGAATGATCAGGGCAACTCCACCATGCGCATGCATGCCGACTCGATCCTTACGATAAATCTTGTGTCCACGCAGAGAGTATTGAGTGCCCTCAAGAAGAAAGGTTTCCTGTAGGGCGACGCATGTGGGTTGATGCTGCGCAAGAAGATCACGAAGTTCGAGGGTCTGGCTTCTAATTACCCGACAGTTCCATTGAAGAATGATAATGGGATTTTGGAGAAAGCTGTACATCTTGAGATTTTTGTCCTGTGTGCTCCTTTCCTTTGTGGCGACCCGTCTTGGTGGAGCTGGTGGCAGCAGGCATGGGACCATGATGGTCTTTGATGTCCATTACATCCTCCACAGAGGCTGACCTGGGTGAGGTAGGCCGGGGTGTTCGGCCACCTCGGGGTGAGCGACTGGAGGGACGGTTGGGCGGTGAATCTCTTCGTGCTTTTACCAGTGTCCATCCGTCTTCGGCAGGTGGGCCATGGGAAGAGTTTGGTGTTTGGTGTGCTTTGGGATTTGAAGGAAGCATGGGTATGGGTTGTTGGTAATGTGATGGAGTGGGGGGTCGCGGTGAAGATCGTGGCTTGCCAGGGGAGGGCAGGGACATGAGGGAAGGTGCAGGAGTGGAACGGGGGTGAGATGGTTTGGGTTGGATGGGGGTGGGGTTTGCGGGAGGTTGGCACCATGGCAGATGCAGAGCATACTTGTCTGGAGCACAGAGCACAAATTGTGTGAGTTTCTTGGTAAATATTTGGTGTGGGTGCATCTGTCTGCACCGCTATGGAAATTCCTGATGTGCGTAAGTGGAGGGGTCGCGTTGTAGTGAGGGTTGGTTTGGCCACAGTTTTCGCAAAGGAGCTGATGAAGCTCTGTGGATGGGCGCCCTTGTAGCGCTTGCGAGCTTCCGGATAGGAAAGTCCGTCTCGGACCTTGAGCTCAATGATTTGTTTCTCCTCGATGAATTTGGGACACTGGCGGGAGTATACGCTATGTGCCCCTTTGCAGTTGGCACACGATGGCTCGTCATCACAGACAAGACCGTGTGCGGGTTTGCCACAGCGGCCACACAGAGCTTTGGATTTGCACGCTTGCTTTGTAGGTCCAAAGCGTTGGCATTCAAAGCAGCGCGTTGGGTTGGGTATGTACGGGCGAACTTGCAGGTGTAGGTAGCCTACTTTCACGTCTTGCAGGAGCTTGGTTAGAGAGAAGGATATCACGATTGCGGGGGTGGGCTCTACAGCTCCATCCCGCTTTCTGGTGATTGGTCGCACGGAGGTGACTTGCTGACTAGCAAGGAATTATAGGAGTTCTTCCTTGGTGGAGTGTAGGAGGTCTGGACTGCTGATAACTCCTCTTTTGCTGTTGAGTGTTGGGTGGGCATCAACACTGACAGCGACGGGGCCAACTTGTGCCAGTTGTCGTAATTTGAGTGCTTGGGCAGCAGTAGAAGTTTTGACTAGGAGAGTGCCATCACGTAGTTTCTTTATTGGCACCTCATCTGCACCCAAGAGACCTGAGATAGCACGGTAGATTAGAATGGGAGATACCTTCTCAAAGGAGCCGCCATCCATTCGTCTTATTACAAGAAATTTGGGTTCCTTGGTGGAGAGAGGCATAGCACCAGTATTGGGTGATTTGCCCAGTGGGGGCCAGCTGACGTCGTTGGAGGTGGTCTTGGGTCGTTTTCCTAAGACCCTTGTAGAATCTTGCATGGTTAGAAAGAAGGAAAAACAAAGAGAAAAAAAGGCTTAGCCGGGCTTGGGGTAGGTCTAGTACTACGCAAAATCTTCGTGTGGTTAGTGTCAATCGCGAGATGTAGGGCGTAATTTGTGTTTGAGTAAGGTGGTGTAGGAGCCTTGTTGCACACGTCTGTCTAGTCCAAAAGCTGAGGCAAAAAAGTTCAGTGGTGACTACTACCTGTTGTTAGAATGGGTTGGAGTAGGATTTGAGGGAATGAATATCAATATAGTTCCTTCAAATGCGTCGTTCTCTGGAAAAAGGGTTTTCAGAGTAAAACAAACTTTTGACCATTAAACAAGATGTCTTTATTCAGTTTTCTTTTATGTGCTTTGAGTGCACATGTAGTGCGATCAGTTCATGAGACCCAACTCAACTGGTTTTCATGCATTTGGGTCTGTCTTATATACGCAGGTGGACATATGAGAGAACCTTCCAGAATATAGTCCTCTCTCATTGGTCCTCTGTCTTAATTCAGATCCCCCTTTATGACCATATAGGTTTTGCTAATTTTCCCCCATGAAAGTTGTAATCTTTATTTCCCATTTGCAGGTGGCTTAGGACCTTCACTTCACGTTAAGCTACGTTTGACCCATTACCACTATATTTGGATTACCTCACAATACCGTGTGTGGAAGCAATGATGCTTCAGGCAATACATCTATTATGGTGTGTTTTGTATTCATATACTGAATTTCAACATGAATTTGTTGTTGCATGTTATAGTGATTGTTTATGTTTATTCTGATCTCCTTTTAAATGTATTCTGCCTTGTAAATTTTTTTGTTGTACATGTAAAATGTATACTTTGGCCACCAGATGGTACTTAGACTAATCAAAGGGCACCCAACAGAAAAGTATCGAGATCCTCCCACAAGCTATTAGTTCTCTTACTCTGAGGAAGTTGTTCAGAGAACAACATGCTTCGTTATGCGTTTTTCTCGTAAACGAAATTCACGTCCTCCCGAGTATGTTCTGGATGGGGTCCAACTTGCCGTTGTGAACTCTATCAAGTATCT
>JAUJYV010002750.1:0-11675 GCA_033995625.1 Ophyiulus pilosus | reverse complement strand
ATTTCTTCAGCTAATTGAATCTTGATAGTCTTCAATTTCTTCAGCTAATTGAATCTTGATAGTCTTCAATTTCTTCAATGAACTTGATATTCTTCAATTTCTTCAATGAACTTGATATTCTTCAATTTCTTCAATAAACTTAACAACATAATTAAGTCATCAACAAAAATTGCAATGATGATGATATAATTCATCTTTCTCAAAATGAACACACATTTGTCATTGGTTGTGTTTTGCATTTTTAGTTTATTGATCCCGAAGTTGCTTAGGTGCTTATACCGCTCGTGCCCTGATTGTTTCAGTCCATATAATCGTTTTTGTAGATGACAGACAAGTTGTTCCTTGTTCTTTTCTATAAATTTCTTGGGCTGCAACATGTAAATTTCCTCTTCAAGATGACCCTGGATGTATGCTGTTGTTACATCCATTTGTTGAATATGCATTCCATATTTTACTGCGCAGGCCAGGAGCACACAAATGCTGATGTGGCGCACAACAGGAGCAAAAGTTTTTTGGAAACCTCTTGCCACTAACCTTGCTTTGTAGCGAACGATGGTGCCATCATGATTTTGCTTCTAGGTGCTTGACCAACTCAAATGTTCCCATTTCTTTAAGTGAATCAAACTCTTCCTTCATCACATCCATCCATTCGTTTACTTTGTTTTTTTCAATAGCTTCATGAATTGATTGTGGGTCGAGAACTGTGTTGCCACAAACCAAATTTGCAATTTCTTGTTTGTTGTACTGCTGTCTTGGTCTCCCAGGTTTACCATTTCGAACAAATTTTGGTCTGCCAGCTAATAGAATGACTAGAGCTTCTTGTCTCCTCCAATTCCTTATCTGACACAAGTGTCTTCTGAAACATCCTGGATTTCTTTACGGTTTAGGACAGGATTGTCAGCTCCTACATTGACAGTCACATTTTGCTGGCTATCACTCAATTCCTGATCTGATGGAAGTAGAAACCCTGAAAAATATAGGTCGTTATCTTCATTGTCTACAACTTGGCTTAGCTTTCTGTCTTGTGACCAGCTTCCCTCCATGATTTTTATGTCACGGTGCTTGGCAATGCTTCTTTTCTCTCGATCGCATAAGCGGTATGCTTTGGTTTCTTCCGAGTAGCCTATAAGAATGTATTCTTTTCCCTTTTCGTCTAATTTGTCGCGAATATGTCCGTTTTCTAATGCAATGACAGCTTCCGATCACTCTTAATGATCCAACTGATGGTTTGTTTCCTTTCCATATTTCAATCGGGGTCAGCTCACTTAAAGACTTTGAGGGACAACGATTTCTGATGTATGATGCAGCAGCAATTACTTCTGCCCACAAATACTTTGGTAATGTTGATTCTATCATGATGCAGCGTGACATCATGACCAGGGTTCGGTTGATACGCTCGACTTTTCCATTCTTCTGTGGAGTGTACTCGACTGACAAATTTCTTTGCAATACCTCTGACTCCAAATGTTCAGAAAATTCTCGGCTTACGTTCTCCTTTGCATTATCAGTCCGCAGAACTTTTAACTTTTGATTGGTTTCCCTTTCAGCTCAATTTTGGTACTTCTGAAATTCATATGCAATATCACTTCTTTTCTTCAAGAAAGCAACAGTGATGTGATTTGAGAAATCCAAGAATGTGGCAAAGTATCTGGCTCCTCCAATCGATACAACTTTCATTGATCCACAAATGTCACTGTGTACCAGTTTGAGAACTCCTTTGGCTTTCTTTTCAGATGAATGATACAGCTTTGGCATAATATTATATCTTGCACATACCTTCCAATTGAATTCTTCTAATTGTATATTTTCACTGAATTCAAGAACCTTGTCACTTCTCTTAAGTTTATGTAAGTCGGCACTGTTTAGATGACCGAATGGACGATGCCACTTCAGAGTTTTCTATGGCTCCCTTCTGGTTGCTTTGCTGGTAATTTGAGTTTCGATTTCCTGAATGACATAGACATAATTCACTTGTTTGGCAGATATTAGGCATTTCTAACCTTTGCGAACAAAGGCATTTTCATTTCGAAAGTCAACCTCACATCCAGTTTTTAACAAGCGTCCTCCAGATAACAAATTTCCACTTGCTTGAGGTACAAAACGAACATTGATAATGACTTCGTTTACTTTCATGCGACAAATGTGCACAGATGCATCTGTATCAAATACCTATTCATTATCCGAATAAATGCGGTTGGCAAAACATGGTGACCAAAACGACAAACCACATTTGCATCACATGTCCAGTTGCAAAAATTTGTCTTGGCGAAAAATATGTCCACTATTCTTCAAAGGTGCTGCTTCCACATCTATTTGCACAGTGGAAAATTGCTGATGCATATCACCTGTTGGTGATTCTCATAGATTTAAACATGGCAATAATAGATAACCAGCATGGTTGAAGTTCAACATGGAGATTGGTTTATTACACTAAAAAGGTGATACAGTACACAACCCTCTGGGTACACCAAAAAGGAGTTTGACACTTTTTGGGGTGAAACAAAAAGGAGGAATAGTCAAAAGAAACCACACATTTCCAACACAATTATAATTTCAATTATTGTATGATTAATGAGTATACGTACTTGGTTAGTCATTAGTCATGAAAGTACAAGGGATGACACTTGATTTTTTTACAACAAAAAAAACTACAACTGATGAAAATACAGGTTTAGTTTTTTTATTTTTCCACACACTCTTTTCTTCAAAATACATTTTTCCCAATGATGTGGGAATTCATTAATGCCCTCAAAATAAATTGTCTTTGGGAACTTGTGCAGCCAGCGCAGTACACGTCTTTAATTCATCATTTGACTGGAACCCAACGTGCATTAACCTTTCGAAAATTAAGTTCTTGATGCAATATGATGTGCACACTACCAACACCTGAGTAGCAATTTTCAACAGTTGCCGATTTTTCAAAACGAGTTCTTGATCGATGGTGCAGTTCGTGTTGTTCACGGATGTGGATGTGTTGACGTAGTGTGGCATTCCGCAAACATTCTCTAGCCCATCTGTGAACAACATGAACAGCACAATCGTTCAAGAACTCGTTTTGAAAAATCTGCGACCAGATGCACAGTGGCGGCTCGTGCATGGGCACTGTGGAACTGCAACATCCCCTATTTCTACTTGCTACTATCGATACAATTTAACATATGAGGCATTGCTGATAAGTAATGCCACCACTTTCATACCTCCTCAACAGATAGCAGCACTGTCCTTCAATAGATACTGGAGTGATCTACAGACTTTCCTCTACCACTTCAGTTAATGCGAAGTACTAGCAGTGAACGGTTGTGTTGTTAAAGAGTGAATAATTTAACCTTGTGCAGTAGCTTAGTCCTTCCGATTAAAGCAACGTGCTGTCATTGAATTCTTAACAGCAGAAGGTGTCACTCCAGAGGAAATTCATCGGCGAATGCTGTTGATTTGAGTACTGTGTGTCGTGGGCCAGTACGTCTAAGTATACTGATACACGAACAAGTGACTTGCGTCCTGTGACAGCAATCATTGAGTTTCACAGAGATTAAGTTGACAGATCTGTGAGGACAGCACTATGCAACCGATGAAGAAGTTGAGAGAACTGTGAGAGGTTAGTTGCAGAAACAAAGTGACGGCTTAAGAAAGCTCATACACCATTGGCAGAAGTGCATCCCAAATTGTCTGGTGATTATGTAGAAAAGTGAACGCCGGAAAGTAAAGAGCACATTTTGAGGATTTGTATTTGATTTATCAAATAATTCCCATCCAAACACAAATTACGAAGGTGGAGGCATTATTTATCAGCCTACCCTGGATAATCGTCATTTTTTTCTTTAATTCTTACTTTATACGTGTATAATATATAATCCCTCAGCTTAATATCTGTAGCCATCCCCAAGTTTATGAAAATGCATGGTGTTTGACTGTTGTGCGCATGCGCACATATGAAGCTGCACACGAGGCTGCGAGGGAGAGAGAGCACTGTCGCTCACACAGTGCTGACCATGGCATACAAGGCAGCACCCCCACTAATTTTGGCTATGAGCCTCCACTGCTGGGCCATTTTAATTATGGTCCTGACCTGGTACAGTGGTTTTCATCTCTTTGACTATTGAAGAAGCACCACTCTGGAAGGAGCTTTGCAACAGAAGTCCAGCAAAGCTGGTTCTGGCTTCATACACTTGACACAGATTTCTCCTTTGCTAAATTAGCTGCTTTGGTGCATCATTGAGATGAATGCTTGGGCAGCTTTTGGATCATGTGGAAAAATATTTTCCAATACTATAAGTATGTTGCATAAGTTTGCTCACGGATGCTATTTGTTGATACCATTCAATGCAATTAAATAGATATTGCATTGATGCATTCAAATTCAATCCCCTATTTACATTTAGAAGATGAACTGCGTCGTGGCTGGATATAGATGTATCATTATCACTTTGAACCAGTGTATGTATTCTAATTTATACAGGTCTGTACGAGTGAATTACATTGTAATATTAAATATCCATAAATATCATCCGTGGTTAAACTTTTGCAGCGTACTGTATTTGTATGTATTATTTAAATAGTCAAATGCTTGAGGTCCTGTTAACTTATTGAACAGGCATCATATATACAACATAATCTTTTTGTTCTCGTACTGCTGTTGTAGTAATGTTATTTATTGCATTTTTAAACTTGCAGCTCAAGCATCAAATTGTATTGTTCAAGAATAACCACAGATCTGTTGGTTGGTGATAACCGGTTTCAACATTTAAAACCGTTTGTGGTAAAATCTCTCTTGTATTATTTAACTGATATTACCAAATTCATCTTTTTTTAGTTATTGAATAGTTTGTTTACTAATTGTGTTTTGTAATTGAACACTTCTTATATAACCCAACATTAGGTTTGTATTATGTTTAATATTTATTAATTCGAATTAATTTTGCAGTTAAAATGGAATACTTTTTAATTACACGGCATATAAAGGTTTTTTTGTGAAGACGTACATTTTCCAACTTTCCGAACTTGTGCACTCATTCACCCTTCCAGATGAAAACACCCATTTCAAACTAACTGCAAAACAAACTTTAAAAAAATTAAGTATTTAATTCCATGTGATTAGTGTAGTAGTATATTTTAGTTATATTAAAAATAGTAGTTTATTTTTGTGCAAACAACAACATTTGCCCTGAACTTGGATATTACATACAATTGTTGGAATTTACAAATGTTTGTGTGTTTGTTTAATTATCTAACCCATGTCTAAAAAAAGTTCTTGACTTTAATGAATTTTACATGAATCTCTAATGAATGTTACACCTCCTATGCTGTTCATAAATGTTTTGATGAACGGATGAATTTGAGGATGTTACGACTTTGAAGTCTGTTGGCATACTTAACATTGTTACAGAATTAAAACAGTTAAAGATTATTGAAAATCGGATTTAAGTAACTTAACCGAAAACAATATGTCGTTTTTATTTTGGAGTGTTACTCGTTAACAGTAGGGCCTTGTTCTTTTTCTATTCTTGGCATTGTTTCTGCTACAGTAATTTGAATTATTTTTACTCCAGCTCATGTGAATAGAATCATATCCTCTTGGAAAATTATATTAGCTTGCTTATAGGTTGCCCTAATGACACATGATAATGATCTATGTATTTATAGACCATCCTGGAAGTCCAAGAACCACTTACAATAAACATACCTGGTCAAAATCCATGCGATGAGGTGAAACATGATTTTTATATTGCTTAATGTACTATCAAAATGTACCGTACCTTTAGCTTGACATTATATCCGTAAATATTTTCCCTATTTTTAGTCAACTCACGTTCTTGTAACATTGTTGCCGGCGGGTCATTGCCCTGGGTCTGTCATGTTTTTATTTGAAGGATATGGAGGTACTGTGTTGTACTCTGGAGACTTTCGGCTGACTAAAGAGGACCTGGAAAAAATGGACGAATTCTTAAGAGATGGAGACAGGTAATCAATTTATACGTCATTTCCATATGTAAACTTTAGATTATGTGATTAACTATGAGATTGCAACTATCATCGTATACATGCTTTGGCATTTTGTAGACACTATTATATTTTTTTTGTTATGTATGGTATGTAGTGTGTGACATCCTCCAATAAAATTATGGGAAAGAGAATATTTCCAACAGAAATCATAAACATATGTAAAAAAAATTTGGATTTTGAACAATGAATAGAAGATTTTGTAAATGCCATTAATTTGAATATTCGAATGACACAAAAACTACAATATCCGAAGTAAGATTTTTGAAAAAATAAAATAATTGAGCATGAGTAGTTTCACTGTATGCACTGAACTTTTAAGGGTATCAATACTGCAGTTTTATTTCATTTAAAGGCACTTTAGTACGAAATCTGTAGTTTTTTGTGTTTGTTTTATATTACCCAATAAAAATGAAAGTGAGTAGTAGTATAAACTGTAGTTTTACTTCATACTGTGGACAGTTTGATATGTATAATTTTGTCTAATTTCCAAATTTTCAATTGCCAATTGACGTCATTTTTTATTCAACATTCGTTATTTTAATATATATTTACATTTAAGTTTTGTTATAAATGCTATGAAATATATTTAGATTATACGTTAACTATGACATTTGGAGTAATCCCTGGCCTTATGTCCATAAGGCAGAAGTTATGAAAGTAATAAATATAGTATTATAATAACTATTTTTTAAATTCCCTCTCACTCATCTAAATCATGAAAATCGTTCGATGATGTTGATAAGCATCTTTCTTGTAGAAATTGAGGACAATTTCAATGCACAGATATACTATATTACATATATTTATTACTTTAAACGAAATAAAGGTAGACAAAATGCCAATATTTCTCTAAAATGCAATTAAAAGTAAAAGCTAATAAACTTTATGAGTGCATATTTATTTTTAAAATGTTTTATAATTGCTTAAAGCTGCTGTAAACAGGAAACTCATTTAAAGTTTTCCAAATATTTAATAATATCTATTTAGAATGAAATGTTTAGACAAGTTGTACATCGACACCACTTTCTGTACCCTTGATGCCATGAAGTTGCCACTAAGGAGGCAAAGTCGAGATGCTCTTTTCGAAATTGTTGACCCATGGCTGTCAGAAGCATCCAACCATGTAGTGTACCTAAGCTGCCCAGCACAGTTTGGTTGTGAATACCTTTTTGTGGAGCTAAGCAAGCGATACAATATGAAAGTGAGTAATTTTTAAGATGTATTGATTTCAACTGATTTGCTTTCTTAATTATTTCATGTTGATACCGTTTATAATGATACCATTTTAAGGTCCATGTGTGGCAGAAAAAAATGTGGAAGTATCAGGCTATACCTGAAATCTTGGACTCTGTAACTTTAAATAGGAAATCTACAAGGTTGCATGCCTGCGGATACAAGGTTTGATGCAAATCCATTCAAAATATCTAATCACATTTTTAAGTTTACCAGATAGGCTTGAAAAACAATCTTTAATTAATTCTAAAAGGATTCACCGTCCTTGCACTATATTATATTTTATATGGATAACCTTAGAATAATTAAAGTTTGCAATTTTATCGTTTTCATTAAAATTTAGCTTCCAAAATCCAGAAAAGATGAAAAGGAAAGTCCAGACTATGGCAATTGGTTGCCCTGCGAGCGATTTGAGAAGCAAAAAAGACGACACATCCTATTTATAAGATTTTCAACTATGTGGTTCACTTCTCATAACAACAAAAGTGACGGGCTGGTCCACAGCTATTCCCAGAACTCCTTTCGGATATGTTACTCAATGCATTCGTCGTGCGAGGAGATCTGCAGTTTTGTGCAGCATTTCAAGCCTAGATCCATTCATCCATTGGTTATCCCATTAGGTTCAACTTTGGAAAACGTGCATCAGTTACTGAGGCTGGATGCTGAACATTTCAGCAGCCTGGAAAGTTTAACTGATAGGAAATTTGGAAGCTTGAAAAATGAGACGTTGCTGCCTTCCGGTAAGTGTACTTGTAAGTATAAGTAACATAAATAATGTTGCACCAGTTTGGCTACTACAATTAATTTACACTGCCGCACACGTGCCTCACGATTCGTGAGTTTTTGAGAAAGGTATTTTAATAGTCTGCAGGTGAGTGATAGCCTCAGTCCTTTCCTTGAGACTTTCATAAGTTGCATGAAATGCGCGGTTTTTGCGTTCTCTTTTGATGGCGACATTCCATTTTGATTACTGGTTCGTAATTTGCATGGTGATCTTTACACAAGGGTCCTACACAGTACAAAAAATTCAAGACCATTCGGCAAAACATTTTTTTCGTTTGTTCTTAACTCCAGGAAATTGACCTGCATGGCCACCCTAGCAGATATGTATTTGTTAATTCATAGTCCAATTAGAGCAAAAGTAGCCTTGGCAAATCTGCATTGTAGCTTCAAAAAGCTTCCTTTTTTCTTTAAAAAAAATGTCGGCTTTTACACAAGTTATTTGATGACACAAACTCATATGACATTATATTTTGCAGTAAATACACGATTATTATGCACTACAAGTACATTTTTCCTGCAGTAAAATTTTGATCATTCTGAATTGAAATTAACATTTTTCTTCATTAGAAAGCTGATGTTTTAGCTTTAAAAACGATTTTTCTGTAATATTTTTGGTTTGCACAGATTGACCGCGCAGGGCGACAAAAGCTCTAGCTGCACCACTGTGTGAACCTCACCAAACTCACCTTTTTACTAATTTCAAACATTAAACAGCCCATCTCACCCTGCATGATCTTCACAAACAGAAATATTGGCCGAAATCTTGTCCTGTAAGGACTCACAGTCCTTGGTCCTCGCAAACTATCAATGTAAGACAGTGCGAGAGTGGGTTTGGGTTAAATGAAGTCGTCTTTATTTTGCTCAATGCGCTTTAGCAGGCAAACATCGCTTCCCCGACTGAATTTCCAAACAAAAATACAGAGTCCAATTTTAGGATCCGTGGTGGAGACTCGTCCCCTTGCTGACGTGCTCCGTGATCCTTTCCTCCTTACAGCGCGGTGATCTTTTCTCCTTTGCTGTACGGCGTTTCTTTAATTCTTAACTGCACGGCACTTCTCTGATCTATCACTGCGCGGCACTTCTCTGACCCTTAACTGCACAGCACTTCTCTGATTCTTGACATGCAAGGCACTGCTTCAGTCTATAACTGCACGACACTTCTTTGATTCTTAGCTGCACGGCACTGTTCTGATTCTTAACTGCGTGGCACTGCTTCAGTCTATAACTGCACGGCACTTCTATGGTTCTTAACGGCATGGCACTGCTCTGATTCTTATCTGCGCGGCACTGCTCTGATTCTTATCTGCGCGGCACTGCTCCAGTCAATAACTGCACGGCACTTCTTTGATTCTTAACTGCACGGCACTGCTCTGATTCTTAACTGCACGGCGTTTCTTTTATTTCTTTCCGCCTCAGCTATTATTCTTTCCTTTCATCTCCGCGATCTTCTTTTCTTTGACACGCCCTTCGCCTTTGTCCTCGCCTCTATTGTTCTATCTCAGCCATTATCCTCTCTATTGCACTCTTCTTCTTTGCTCTCGCCTCTATTGCTTTATTTTCTTTCTTCTTCCACCTCGATCTCTTCGACCTTTCACTCTCGCTATCTCGATCACGTCTCCTTGTCCGTCACACCCTTTTTCCTCTCTCCCGTTTCGCCACCTGGTGGGCTACGCCTCTTCTCCTTCTCGGAGCTTCTCGATTACTGGGAACCGGTTCTTTATGTTTTTGACGTCGGCGCTAATTGCTGATAATTAGCGCGGGTCGGCATTGGTATGCGTTGGTTTCGTGACCTCGGGTCGAAGTTTGGTTGTAAGGGCGCCAAATCGTAGGTTACGATTGGACGGCCTTACAATCAGTCGCACTGTACGTGCGTGCCTGCACGTGGTATTTTGTGGAAAAGCCACACTCAAGGAGCCAAAGAGCCGCGGTTTGCCGACCACTGGACTACTAGTTCTACCAATATATGGGATACCTATTGTCGCGGGAATGAAGAGAAACTACCCATTTCAATTCAGACCAAAAGCTCTTTGAACCTGGTCACGCTCCATTGACCCACTCCCTGTAGGTTGACTCCATGTTGTGCATAATCTCCTTAAGCCTACCTTAAGGTTGATGAACCCAGAGTCACCGGGCAAACTTAACGTAATCCAGAAAGGATGTACCGATGCTTTCAGGTCCTAGAGAAAGTATCAAGGCTTGGATGTTGATTGACTCTGGGTGTGCAAAATGCAAGCAAATAAGTAAAGCTCAAGACTGAAATTTGCTTGGGAAAAACGCTCTTTGTTTTTGATTAATAAGAACAACAACAACGTCAGCGCCCTCTCATTACATAAAAACCAACAGAGGTGCGAATCGAAAAAGGGCGTGTCATAAATTCCGAACTCATGAATTCTAACATTCTCCCACCTTTGATTTGAACATTCGAGGGGGTTTCAACAAATTAAATAAATCACAAATCAAGTCTCAGCTTTGGACGGATTCGTCTTCCTCGACGGTCAAACACTGGACTTGCATTGATCTCTTCTACAGTATTATCATCGGGATCGGCCTCTACTGGTCCGCGACGATCTTTGGTAACCCGGTTGTCGGGATCGGCCTCTACTGGTCCGCGACGATCTTTGGTAACCCGGTTGTCGGGATCGGCCTCTACTGGTCCGTGACGATCTTTGGTAACCCGGTTGGCGGGATCGGCCTCTACTGGTCCGCGACGATCGTTTGGTTGCAACTTGTCTTTATCTCTACTGGTAACCTCCAAAGGTATAAGACGTTGAATCGGGCGAATGACTTCTCCCTTGGACGTTGCCAGACGAACAACACGGACTTCCCCATCCTTTCCAGGACAGACTTCTAATACTCTTGCCAAGGGCCAGTCGATACGCTTGATAGTGTCGGACCCCACAAGCACGATGTCGCCAACACTTATCTTCTTAGGGGCCTTCTTTGCCGCTGGTCCATGGATTAGCTGTCCCAGGTATTCCTTTCGAAAACGTTGTCGAAAGTCTTCCATCAGTTTTTGTCGGTAACGGACACGCTTGCGTAGAGACTGTGCATCCATAATCTCGAGCTCAGGAGCGCCGGATTGTTGAACATCTTGTATGAACATGGCTGGAGTGAGCGGAATCAGGTCTTCGACGTCATTAGAGATATAGGTGAGTGGTCTTGAGTTCATCACTGCTTCACATTCACACAATACGGTCATCATCTCATCATAGTTGATCGAAAATCTTCCCAGCACTCTCTTGATTAGTTGCTTCAACAATCCTACAAGACGCTCCCACCAACCTCCCCACCATACAGCTGTTGGGGGGTTAAACTTCCACTGGATACGCTTAGTCGACGAGTATATGGATATCTGTTCCCAATCAACAGAGTGTAAGATGTTACTTGCGCCTACAAAATTTGTGCCATTATCGCTATAAATGGTGTTTGGACGGCCTCTTCGAGCAAAAAATCTTCGCAACACCTGTAAGAATGCTTCTGTTGACAAAGATGTAACGAGTTCTAGATGGACTGCTCGGTAAACGGCGCATGTAAATAGTACGATCCAAGCTTTTCCTTCATCCTTCAAAAATAATGGTCCAGCCAAATCCACTCCGGTGACCTCAAATGCAGCTGCATCTCGTATGCGGTCTGTAGGCAGTGGAGCCGGGACAACTTCT